>BPLS01027035.1:68178-85424 GCA_019656275.1 Rhododendron kiyosumense
AAACTCTGCTTACAACTGCCCATACATATCTTTTATTTGATATATATATATATCTCATCAAGTGATGAGAAAAGTAAGTTTGGTTTGTAATGGAGTAATAATGCATGATCCATTAATTGGAACAGATATTGTCTACAATTCAGTCACCTATTGGTATCATTCTTCCCGGGGTCGAGGTTCCCAGTTGGTTCGAGTACCAGAATACCGGAGGGTCATATCTATCTTTTGCTGTGCCTCCTCTTGTAACATGGAAAATAATGGGCTTGATGTTATGCGTAATTATGCGCCCCACAGTTAGAGATGAATTTTATTTGTGGAGTTATCTTGATTACCATGTCGGCAATAAAACAACCACCGGGAATTTTGATCAGCGTCCTGCCAACGGATTTCATCACGTGCATGCATTTTCCGTCCCCCTGAAATATTGTCAAGATGAAGATGAAGATGAAGATAAGTTGTGCTTCCTCTATATACCGCTAACATGTTGTCCCATGCTGATGTTAAAAAGCGGCGGTGAAGTGGAGATCTCTATAGAATCACGGTCTGGGGTGAAAGGTATGATTTTGCCGTTCATGGTGAAGAAGTGTGGTCTTAAGATCATTTACGAGGATGATGGCAACTCTACAGAGAAGGAAAAAAAGAACATTACGGAGACGAATTAAATCATCAAAAGATTGATGTCATGCTCGTTGGCGACGAAGAAGAAGAAGAAGAATTTATAATTTTATCCCAAAAAAATAAAAATGTCAAATCTTATGGTTCTTAATTATTACTAGATGTCAATGAGTTCTTTTAATTTCTCAAAGAAACGTTGGAATCTTTCTTGACAAAAATGTAGTATTTCATACCAAACCAGGTTTTCGATGTAACTTGGACAATCCTCTACGCTTAACTAAAATGCAATTAACAGGTAATATCACTGATATCATATAATTCTGCTTAAATCATAATTTAACTTATGAAAAGACTAATTCGGCGTTTCTCTTACAAAGCCCAATTTTTTAAAAGCCGCGTTGTTTACGCAAAGAGTCAAAAAAGTTGATTTTTCTACTCACATATATCAGCTTTTTGGACTTTTTAGCAAAAACAACATAGCTTTTAGTCACTTCAAAGGGAAAACACCTACTAAAGCACACCATAATTGCACTAAAGTTATGACAGCTTAAACCAAAAGGGGAAGAAGAGAGGAGGAGGGTGTTGTGAGGAGCCTCCGATTCTCTACGCTATGTCCAGTCTGATTGGGGAGTGTCAACAGAGTCCACCACATTACCTGAGCCCAATATACATTCAATGACCCATATCCACTTAAAAAGCTAAGCCTTATAAGTGGTGAGCCATCCAATTGAAAGCTTTAAAGTCCTTCGATAATCTTTTGTAAGCTAGTTTATCTCCGACTTATGCTTTTTTTGTTATTTATTTCTTATTTAGCATTGCTTTAGATTCTGTTAACTTCGACGTTTATCCAATGCTTAATTTATGCTCTCGGCATTTAAATTGATAGCTTGCATAGCTTTTTGACTCATGCTATCGCATTTTCGCTAGCACCTCATGGGATGTTTGCTTAATTATCTTTTGTTGAGTGGAAAATAAGAGTAGAATTTGCGAGATTTGAAATAAAAACTCGGTGTGGTGCATGTATGTTTGATCTTATTTGTGTGTGATTTGTTCATTTTGGTTCATGGCATGCATGATTATGGATTGATTTTGACAGGATGCGAAGGGATGTGTCGGACAAGTGTCGTGTCCATGTTTTGAGCATAGGTTACGTATCTTGATTTGCGGGGCGATAACTTAGTTTAGTTTTATTTTCGTTTGTTTTGCTTTTAATTTGCAACGAGGACGAAGGAAAGTCCAAGTTAGAGAGCGTGATCGGCACGTGATATTGTAGATATTCATGCCGAAATACCTCCGTTTTGTCTCACTTTGATGCATATCTTATTGCTTGTAGTTGATATTGCACGAAAGGTTGTTTTGTGGCCGTTTCAGGAAAATGGTGAAATAAGGCGTAACCTGACGCCAAAGGTTGATTCCAAGGCCTGGGGCTACGTGGCAACCTGCCACCGTGTCCAAATTATCATTGGAAGAAGTGTCGAAGGAGGGCCGAGGTATTGGAGCACAATGGCCAAGCCGAAGGAAATTTCTGCAGATCACAGGGGATGGTCCGGACCTGGGAAAATGTGTGGTCCAGACCCCCATCTTCTGAGAACAACACAGTTGAAACCTACAGGAATTTTGGTCCGAACCTAGGAAAATGTGTGATCCGGACCAATTACTCCCCCGTCCCGATTTGTTCGTTCGACCTCGAAATTTCAACTTTTTAAGGGGACCAAATGATTGCTACTAAAATGTATTACCAAAAATACCCTTTATCATTCTGAATTTACAGAAATTTTTTGTATAATTTGCAATCTTCTAGATACAATAAGTCTTGGATAAAGGTTGTACAGTACGAGTATTTTCAAAAAATAGGCGCTAAAAATCAATGGAGCAAATTGTTTTTACTCCATTAAATTAATTGGCAGGCAAAACTTGAATTCAATTTTAAACTTTTCCTCATTTTAAAGACTTCCTTTTCTGACAGAGATTTTCCCACTATAAACTCAACTCTCCCCTAAAAAGTCATTCTCTTTCTTACTCCTTTCAAAGAAATGGCTTCCCACTGCAACTCAAATTACCTAATAAAAATCCTTCTCTTTCCATGGTACTCTATTTCTTCTAACGTGATTTCTTCCCTTTCCTAATTTGCACCCTCTCCACCTACTCCATATCCCAATCCTTTTTTCTGTCCACTAGTATTTTTAGTCACTAATGGAGTCTTTGAATGAGAAATCCTCAAGCAATTGTCGATCAAAAGGAAATCTCACCAATGAACAACGCCAAGTAATTTTTGATGCTCTTTTGCTAGAGTATGATTATGGAAAACCAAGAGGGGGTTTTATTAGTGAGGTTGCTACATTGTTCTCTTTCCATTCGAAAATAGTTAGTCGAATTTGGAAACAAGGGAAGGCTTGTATTGCTAATGGGTCCATGGTTGATGTGTCCTCGAAATTGCTCGGGAGAGTTGGGCGCATGCAAGCGAGTTCAAATCAAGCGCAGCAAAATTTCCAGCTTGGAATTCAAACGCCGAACTAATATCCGCTCATTATCAAAAGCCTTGGTGTATATTTTGGCTCTATGAGTCTATGTATCTAATCTGTAGAATGCAATGAAAAGTTTCCAATTTGTTTAATTACAGTAGAAAGTTTGAATTTTTATTACTCTGTACTTAAATTCCAACTTACACTCCATACTTAAATTCCAACTTACTCCAAAAGACAGAGAGAAAGGGCAAAAAAGGAAATGTACATAATCTGACCCAATAATTTTTGAAACTGGACAGTCAATTTGAGACAAGCAAAAGTCAAAAAGTGGACAAACAAATCGGAACGGAGAGAGTAGTTCAGAGCATGCAACTGGTCCAGACCAAGGAAAAAGGCAGTTCCAGACCAGTCACTCTCAGGAGTTCCAAAAAAGTTTTCACTCGTTTTGACTCACTTTTTAACCTTCCATTTATGGAAAGTTTGAATTTTGAGGCAAACTTTAGGATGTTTTTTGCTTATTCACCGCAACCTATCCTCTAATAAGGTTTGCACCCGAGCAAAGGGCTAGGTCGTTGAAAGCATATAAAACCGGTAAGACCAGGATCGTTCCCACAGAGAAGTCTTCTTTAGCAAATTTGGATTAGATGGTAACTACGTAGCAAAGCTTTCAAGCAGCCAACTTTGGTGATGGATTCGGTTAACGGAATTTGAACTTGAAATTTAACTAGATTAAAGATGGTCAAGTCAAAGGGATTGGTTTACCCACGACTTAGCCATAAAACGGTTCCTTCATCTAACTCATGAGTGAACCGAAACCGTCCGGATTCCACTTGAAGAATTAAAAGCTGAAGACTACTTATAACTTAACTCAAAGTTCTAATTCAAATTGAACTCATTTAACGCAAGTGAGAGACGAAAAAGGATCGTTCGCACGCGTAGGATTATCAAGCTCGTAGCATAAAGCGATAAACTTCATTGATCAAAGAAGCCACCAACCCCATGATCAAAACTAGAAATCATGAGTTTAATTCATTCAAAACATTGAAATTAAGCTAAAGTTAAGAGAAACCATTTAAGCGACTAATCCATAGGGTGAACCTCACCCCATGACTTAACCTTTAAACTACTCACACATAGGAAAAAGACTAGAAATCATACTCAAGGAAAAAAACATGATTAACCGATAGAAATGGAAATAAACTTGATTTATATAAAGATCCAACTAGTAGCTACAACATTAATAAACGAGAAAACAATAAACGAACTAAACTTACTTGAGTTGTTAAGGAATTAAAGACAAAAGCTTCAAAGCAATGAAAATGGAGTTCTAGGAATAAAAAGACTTAAAGCAATAATATCTACCTATTCTATCTATATGAGGGAGAGAGAGAGAGAGAGGCCTATTTATACAAGGCAATTCATCATCTACCAAAATATCCTTGAACTTGCCAAAAGTGGCAAGGATTCCATAAATAGAAAGTCCAAAAAGCAGTAAAAATATCTGTTGGAGATCAATGTTATCGATACCATAAACAAAGGTATCGATAACATCCTTAAAATTCTTCCCCGGAGAAAAGAGTTATCGATAACTCCAACAAAATGTTATCGATACCCTCAGGTCTGGACAACTTCTGGACCAAAACGGGACCAATGTTATCGATAACAAATGGAATGTTATCGATAACATTCTTCAAAACTGCAAGTTTCAGGCTCAGGCTTCAGCTTCAGCAAACAGCTCCCAACAACTTCACAGCACTTATTTTCATTCTCTAAAGTTAAGTAAAGGCTACATTTTAAACCTTTCTTTTACCTTTCCTTTACTTTAATTTATTTAATGAAAATAAGAAAGTACCCCCCATTTGGAAACAATGGCATTACCAGAATTTCAAAATTCCATTTAAATCAAAATGTCAACCCCCCACTTTTAGTACAAAATGGAAAACTGCACATATTTCTCAAGAGAAAATGGCTCGAAACATGACCTTGCTCTTCAAATTAAACCTTGTAACTTTGTAGTTACTCTTAGAAAAATTCAAGGATCAATTACAGCCATTTTATATCTCGAAAATCGAAACTTTTTCAGAAAGTCATTTTTCCATACTTAGACAGATTTTAGGGGGCCGACAGGGTCTTCGGGTACTTGGAAGCTTCCGAAGCATTCCTTGGCCTTCAAACGTGCCTTATTTGCACGTTTTACCTGAAACTACTAAAAGCACACCTTATGTGTAACATCGCATAAAAACGACAATATATGTGTATAAACACAACATGCTAGAGGACTTAAGTACCAAGAATATGCATTATTGGGTGCTTATCATTTTTAGATAGAAGAAAGAGGCCTTTTGTATAAATATGCCCCTCACTCATCTTTATGTCTCTCTCTCTTCCATTAATATTCCTAGATCTAAGAAGTTCTAAGGCCATCAACTTTTAATTATTCATTTAAGAGATTGCTAAGCTTAACAATATTGAGATTCACAATGGTCACTTCTAGTCCATAACCAAAATAAGGGGTTCACTACAATTTCACTCTCTCTCCCCCTCTATTTTTCGCCATTTATTTCCCTCAATTACGTTTTTTTGGGCAAAAATTTATTGATTCCCTCTCTTAATTAATTTTGGAGAAAAAATCAGTGACTTCCAATTCCCTTCAATTATGATTTTTTATTAGTATGCAAATAGTTTTATTAGTATGCATACTAATAAAAATCGGTTATACATTTTCCTCAAGACATGACTAAAATGCCCAAATTGAGGGACCATTAAAATCAAAACCAGTGCAATTTTATAAGTTCAAGTATAAGCATTGTTAGCTGATTTTAAAGCACAGTTCGAAGTGGACAATCAAGTTCTTATTTGAGAAACACAACCAAGGCATCCAAAAAATCATCAAACCCACAAAGTCAAGCCATTGGTTTGGAAAACATGGGCAGTCCACGATTATCTACTCCATCACCATGCACCAAGTTCAACTCCCCTTGACGAGACTGTTTTCTAGGATGATGCACACAACCAAATCCGACCAGAAGGAAGTGTAGACACCCTATTCTGGACTGTCCGGATCAGCATGTTTTATGGTCTTTTGTTACCCCAATGATGATAAAAGGTTGAAAACGCCCCAAGGTCGATGGAAGGTCGTGAGCTTTGAGTGTTGGACTCTCCTCTTTCAAACCATTTCAAATCCCTTCAAAACCTTCAAATCCAGAGCCAGATAAGCCTCAGCAAAACCGAACCTTGCTTACGCCAGCTCTTACTTGGCGTGCGCCAAGAAATTGCCACGTGTCGGACATAGACCGTTGACTGAGTTTGACCTGGCGCACGGCGGGATGTAGGTGGCGTACGCATGGTCAAGGCCGGTCAAATCACCGCTTTTCTGTCACGTGCTCGAGACTTTGTAACTGCCAGAGTACATTGCAGAGCCCCCTGATCATTGCATTCTGTAGGGCCGTCCCTCTATCTCTCTTACACACCCCATCAAGCTAGTCCCATGCATTTAATGCATGGGAGCTCCCTTCCTAACCTAACCAAACCCCTAACCCCAGCTGACCAGCCCCTGGTCTCAGCCTCTCTCCTCCATAAATACCCCCCATTGCATTCATTTGCAAGGGTTAACCACAATCAATAGCCTAAACTCTTTCTCTCTTCTTTCTCTTGTTCTCTCTTCTCCATTGAAAGATTGAGAGATAGAGAAGCTCTATACACCCTACACTATTGACCAACCACCATACATCCTCCATCTTCAACCTCCAAAGCTCACATCCTTCCTTTCATCTCTTGCACCAAAGGTATACCACCTTTGTGTTGCTTTCTATTTTCGATTCCTGAGGGGAACCAGAAGGGTTCTTCTGGCTAGTAACTGATACTAGTCCAGGCCCCTCTCTGGTAAAATAAATCAGTCGTAGAGGACAAACCATGGCGCACGCCAGCTTGATCAAGCCGTACGCCACCTTTGGTAGTATGTGCACTGCTGGCGTGGGGATCATGAAGTGTCTATTTGTTGTTTATTTCCTCTCTGTCATCACCTTCTAGCATGCTAATAACCAGTTTATTGCCTTCTGTATTTTAGAACTGTTCAAATGTAGCTCTCAATACTTGTATCTTTTTGCTTCATAAGGCCTCTGGGGTATTTCTGGTCATGTTCCAGAGCCCAGGTGAGGCAAAGCCAAACACTGTTTAGCGTGCAAGCCTGGCGTACGGTCTCCATGGGGTGGTGTACGGCATGCTTGTCACAGACCAGTGCCTGGCCCTTACATCACAAATCAATCCTGGCCTCTTGTTCCTCCCCACTCTGTTTATGGGGTTTGCTTTGCTGTTGTCCTGGCTCTTAGCCATCTCTTATGTCTGTACATGCACTTAAGCTATATTATAAACTGTGTGGTTTGTCCTGGGTGTGCACTGGTCCATTCCAGAGCCCAGAGGGTTGAGAGTAAGAGCTGTAAGAAATCGGTAGGGTAGTGTACGCCAGCTTTGAGGTGGCGTGCGCAGGGTATGGTGGCGTGCAGTGGCCTGGCCATTGCGTGCCAGCATGCTGCCTGCTCACGAGCTTGAAAAAGCAGCGTACATCATCCCGTTGAGACTATTCACAGTGCTTGTTCTCAATCTATGTTTTTACGTTTATTTCACTTCAAGCAAATCATCATCCATAAACATTTTGTCATATAAACTGCAATCTGTTACAGTCTTTAAATCCCCATTAACTGTTCCCCCCCCCCTCCCCCCTAACTGGCTAAAAATGATCAAATGAGAGAAAAATGCGAATGTTTTACAAATGCCTGAGTAGAGACCGATCTCCGGATTGGGCGAGAGGGGTGCCATAAAACCCTTCCCCTCTCGTAACCTAGCTCCCGAACCTCAGATATCGAAGGTGACGACGAACCAGTCTGCGCCTCTTCAAATCAAATTAAACCTTTTCAAATCAAAACAAACGTAGCAAGCATTCTCGAGTTCGGTTCCTTGGGTGCCTCACCGCTAAAACCCAAGTGGCGACTCTGAATCGAAGCGTTTCGCCGCGCTATTTTCTAAAGATGGCCGCCCCCCAAAACAAATTTATTCCTTGTGAACCAAAATCGGGCGATTTTTTGGGGCGTGTGCCCACAATGGCGACTCCGCTGGGGATTAATGCATTAATTAGTATTTGGCGATTAATACATAAAAGAACAATTTTCAAAAGCTCGTCAAAATAGTATGCTCCACGCTGCTGAAGAACGGAGTGGTAACGTAACAGGATCTCAGCATCCGACCAATCCGAACTGGGGCTTTTACTATTGTTCACTTGTGTAGTTCTCTCCAAGTATTGATTAATGAAAGTGAGCCAAGCTTCAAAAGGCATTTTTCAAAACCTTGCGTTTCTCTCTCATTTAATCATTCTTCGGCATTCTCCATTTGCATCGATGTTGGATAAGCCCCGTTGAGGTGTTTTGGGTAACCGGCACAGTTTACTGGAGCCCGGGGTCCTCGAATGCCCAACAACCTTTGACGATGATGAGTCGTAATACCGTTCGACCATTGCTCTACTGCACGCATTGCAGTGGGAGGTATACCGCGGCTTTAGTCAAAGGAACCCCTTTTAGCCAAAACCGGCATCTACATGTGTACAAAGCACTAGAACCTTTCAACCTAAGACAGGAACCTGCAGGGTAGGATTTACTTGCATCTAACCCCCATAAACTGTCTATGTGTTACTGTTTTCCCTTATCGCATGCATGTACATACATACATCCCGCTTTTCGTAGGAGCATGCTAGGGCAGCTTTTAGGTCTGTCTCGAGTTCGTCTCGTGACTGTTAGGACCCTGCCATGGACCGATGAAGAGTCGCGCATCTCGATGTTGCACGTTATCAATTTCCAAAATCCTTGGGTCAGCGAGACTTTGGGAAATCAGGACTGTTTAAGTCTCTTGTCTAAACCTAGTCAAAGTTTCAAACAGAAAACTAGGAACGACGGAGAGAATGCTGTGATACTTACACCATCCAGGTTAAAGTGCTAATCACTTACACCATCAAGGCTGCTTACGCCACTTCGGTTCCGGTATCACGTCATCTACACCGAGTTGTTCCGACCTCCAAAGTTGAAACTTCGAGAATGGAGTAGTCAAAGGCTTAGACTATTTTGACATCTCTTAGTGTTAGTCGATTCAAACAAGGATACACTGTCGAAAAGAAATCCGAGGATTCTGGCAGCATCCGAATGTCATGAGACAAACTCGTTTCTAGAGTCTAGGAGGACACCGACGATGATGACATGCGCATTGCATTCTTTCAAATTCTTTCAAAAGCTTGTTGCAGGAACACCACTGAGTTCTCATTTACTTTGCTGTCCAAAAGCTTTAGGCCATCACCCTTATCGATCATCAATCCAAAATGGCAGCACAAACAGAGCTGGCTGAGCTGAAGAGGGCTGTTCAAGAAATGAGCCAGAAAATGGACAAGCAAATGGTTATGGTCCAAGGGCTGGTTGACCTTTTTACCTCCGTCATGCCAAAGCTGGATCAGGGACTAATCAAGGAATCCTCTCAAGCCTGCCACACTCTTGCAGTCGGAACCAAACAGTGCTCGAAGGACATGTTCAAAGACCTGGCTGATTTTCATGAAGCCAGGACTCACTCGAAGGAGATTGCTGGATCCTTGTTCAAAACCAACGCCAAAAGGGAGGATATGCGTGACAAAGAAATCAACCCTAAGGGCAAAGAGTGAATGCTTCTGATGGCATAACACGATGCAGCTGCAAAGCAAGCAAAGGTTCCGCCTTGAACCCTCAATCCAATCACAGGAACCAACCACGGAGTTTCTCATGCCTCTCTGCGCCTCTAGCCCCAATTTACAAGAAGCTTCTCGATGCCGGTTCCATCAGGCCTCTAACTCCAATTCCGCTGCCTAAGGATCTCCCTGTCAGCCACAATCCCAACCATTTCTGCGCCTACCATCAAATGCCTGGTCATTACACCAATGCCTGCTACCGCCTCCGACATGCCATTCAAGATCTCATCGATAATGGCACCATTCAAGCTCCATTCCCATCAAAGCCCAAAGTCGTTTCCAAGCTCATGCCTCAACACGGTTCCAACCCACATGTTAACCAGATATCCATCAGCTCCACTCAAATCAACCCAAGCTCTACCATATTCAATCCTAGCCTCCACATCATCCTAGAAAATCAACCCAAGCCAATCTTGTCTCTCCCGCCCGAACCTGAGGTTAGCCTGACGGCCATAGGTGAAATCGAGATCCTTACTACTGACACCTGTGTTAACAGTGATGAGCCTGCAAAGGAGGAATTCAAGAGGAAACTTGATCAATCAAAGGAGAAAACGGACTTTGGGGCTATTGTCCAAGGAGTTCTCTCAAGTGGGTCTGGCCGAAGAAGCTGAAGAAGCCGAAGTGCTGTTGCATGGGCCTGTTTATCCTCTAGCTCTCATCTCTCTGTGAGGAAGTCAAGGGTAACTCTAAATATTGCATTTTCAAATCGCATCTAGTTTGCATTGACACTTTCGAGTCTGAGTATGACACAGTGTATGTCAAGTTGTCTAAGTCTAGCTCTGAGTCGGAGTTTGTGCCTCTTGGCCCTTCATGTCGTAGCTTCTATCCTCAATTCGAGTCTTTTTGTAACGCCCCCAAAATTAGGGTACGTTAAAAGGACATTTTATTTCAGAAAATAAAGAGAGTCACTGCTCTTATTACAACAAAACCCCCACAGGAGTACTTTTATTACAAAAGGAAAGGAAACTAAAGCTTCCTAACTACAGCTCCTCTTGATCTTCATCCTAGCCAGCTCCTCAGCTCCGGACGCCTCCAAGTGAATGGTTCATCTTGATTATCTACAAGGTCTGACACATTATACCGGCGTCGCCACCAATATAATATGCCAGGGTCACCACAAGGCAACACCGTGAGCTACGAAAGCTCAATAGAGTAACCCTACCCACTAACCCTTAACTTATAACAATACAACAGGCAGTAGCAATGATACATCCACAATCTAACTACCGTTGGTGTCCAAGATTCTCCGAGTTTCTCCTACGCGACTCATCGTAGACCGTGTCAATCATTCTTATTTACAAAACATCTTTCAAAACATTTGCATTGGCTCCGTACCGCGGATAACCAAGCCTTTCAAAAATCTTTAGCATTGGCTCCGTACCGCGGATAACCAAGCCATACACACCCAACCTCGGTTCCGCCGTTCCGGGTTCCCGAGTATCCTCACAATGGTTCCGCCGCACCGGGTTCCCATTGGCACACAAAACTTGCATTGGCTCCTCTCCACGGAAAACCAAGCCATATTACCAATAAGGCTACCACGTCCGGCCCTATTGGCAATCTTCACAAAGGGCTACCAAGTCCGGCCACATTGTGGTTTTCACAACCCACGCAATGGGCTACCAAGTCCGGCCACATTACGAGTTTTCATTCACACAACGGGCTACCAAGTCCGGCCACGTTGCGGTTTTCACAATCCACACGATGGGCTACCAAGTCCGGCCACATCGTGGTTTCAAAACACATCTCATCATTATTCACACCCTAGGTGTTACGTTTCTACTTTCTCGGTTTTCGTGTCACGTTCTCATACAAGACTCCGCGTGTGAGACTTAACTTACAACATGCATCCAACAAGCTTCGAAATAGTACAACAAGAGCATTTAAGCAACATAGCATGCTTGAATCACCAAGAATTAACAAAAACATGCATTTCCAACATTTAATCGAAAGATAACCTTATCTACGATCAAACAAACTTCCAAACAACATGCGATTCATACAATACATAGAATTAGAGTGAAAACTACTTTATACATGGAAAAGTAGGTAAGGATAACTACTTGAGAATAGGTAAGGATCACTACCTTGATCCGAAACTAGTCGGGGCCGAGTAAGCAAGTTGAAAGTCCTACGGGTGGTGAAACTTCCGAATCTGGACCGAACTTCGGACGGCAATAACTCGGTCAATCTTTGGCCGAATAGAGTCGTTCTTGGGTCTAGAACGAAGCTCTCTAAATCCTCTACAACTCTCGAGAAGCAAGTTAATCCTAGAAACGAAGCTAGGTTGGAGAAAAATGGGGACGAAGGAGTGGACAGTGAGCTGTCCAGAAATGAAAATCCAGAAATTTTACTGAACTTCGGATGACAATATCTGGGTCATTTCTTAACCGATTGGGGTGATTCTTGAGCCTAACTTCAAGGTTTCGAAGCGCTCTACAACTTTCCAGAAGGAAGTTGATCCTAAAAACTACTCTAGACAGGAGAAAACAGAGGATTTTCGGACGGGACAGTGGCTGCCCAGAAAATCAGAAAATGGTTTCTAGAGAGAAGGAAGAGCTAATTGCTTGAGGTGTGAGTTCAAAGGCTTAGAATGGCCTTCTATTTATAGGCAAAGGGCTTGGCCTTCTCCTCTTTCTCACTCTAAGCTTCATCTTGACACTTGGCAAGAGATCATGGAAGATCAATGCAAGAATCCTAGACTTGTAAGGCTATACTTGTACCTTGGGGATTCTTGAATCAAATGGAGGGTTAAGATGACAATGGTACATGATCCAAGGGTTAAGAAGCTTGCTAGGTGTCCAAGAAGTATATCAAGTCATATCTAACTTTTAAGCACAAATCAAGGAAAATCCTAGGGTTGCATGGCTATGCTTGTACCAAGATTGATCTTGGATCAATTGGATGGCTAGGATGGATCCTTGGTGGGCAAGAAAGATGTTGGTACAAGATCTAAGGGTCCAAACAAGTGCAAGGTGTATACAAAAGTACTATGGAGTTAGATACACCAAGGATTTTGAAAGATATGAAAGATACAATCCAATCTCCTCTCTCTTTCCTCCTTCCTCTCTCTCTCTCCCTCTCTCTCTCTCCCAACCGAATTCTCTCTCTCTCTCTCTCTCTCTCTCTCAAGTACACACATACACACACACATATATATATATATATATATATACACACATGCATACAACAATTAAAATATAGTACTTTTGGTACTATGAGATCAAAGGAGATTTTAAAAGGCAAGATTTTCTCATTTAAAACAAATCAATAGGCACATGTACAAAGCTAATATTTAAGTCTCCCATGTGCTAGGGTGGAAGAACAACCTATTACCCATTGGGTAATAAATCCCCTAACTTCTATTGTCCAATGGACAATAGTGACTTGGCAACTTTTATTTTAAAATAATTGTACTTTGGCACATGGGGTTTAAAAGAAAATATTAAATTAATCAACCCATGTACTAAGTTGAAAGATGAACCTTTTACCCAATGGATAATAACCACCCTAACTTTTATTATCCAATGGATAATAGTTGTTAGGAAGATTAAACATTAAAGTAATCCAAAAAGGTACTTTAAAATAATCAAAAAGTAATCAAAAAGTTACTTTTTACTATTCATAGCACTTTAATAAAGTAGACTTTTAATATAAACAAATGGGGTTTCTATTATCCAATGGACAATAGTTTCCCTAACATTTATTGTCCAATGGACAAAGAATATATCCAAAATAATTAAAAGAAAAAGAATATCCAAATTTTTAGTCTAGGGTTCAAAAGGTTCAAAATGTTCAAAAGGCTCAAGGGGGGCAAAACGGTCATTTTGCGGTTAGCGAAAAGTAACTAGGTTACTTCCTAGCTTAGTTTCTCCAACCGGATGGTTAAAAGCTAGTTAGGCTTACCAAGCGGATTAAAACGCAAAGAAATAATTTTTCAAGGGCAAAAATGTAATTTTTGACAAATCTCAAGGAAATTAAAAACAATTGCAATAAAATTCAAATACTTAACGAAATTTTTAACGACCGAAAATCAGGGTCGTTACACTTTTTGTTGTACTTGGCAGCCCCGAGGGTTTTATAATATGCATTATCCTGCTTCTAAGTACTTTCCTGGCTTTTGGATAAACTGTGTCGACCTTGACCACGAAGGGATAGATTTCAATGGGATCATCCCCAATGAAATGTGTTCCCTCGCCGAAAGGGAAGACGAAAGGCATGCTCAGCCTCTAAAAGAAGAAGTAATTTCTAAATGAACTTGAAAGACGAGGTAGACCCCCGGAAGCTTCACTTTGTTTCAACGCCGTCTCCAGAAGAGCTTTGCGCCATTAAGACTTGTTCAAAGAATTCAACAACATCTTGGCATGGTCTCACAAAGATACGCCTGGCGTTGATCATGAGATAAAGAAGCATTGAGTCCCCTGCTACCGGATGCCAAGCCAAAAAGCAGAAGCTCAGAAGGCTCCAGGCCTCATACCATGTTCAAAACAGTAACAGCAGCATCCCATCAAGCGCACATTAAAAAAAGGTGCAAAAGTGGCCTGGAGCGAGACATTTCCAACCAAAGTAGTCAGGCCTCTTCACTATCAAAGTCATTTCATCTTGGGCTGCAGTCAAAAATCATCAACCTTGACGGCGACAAATCAATACTGTGGTCAACATGGATCAATTCAAGTGTTGCTTTTCCTTGAGAGAAGCTTGTTGGGCTGAAAACCACAAGGGTGGGCAGTTCCAAGCAAAAGTTAGAGCAGCCTGCTAGACCGAAAACCTAAGGAGGCGGTCTAGGAAAAAATAAATAAGCAAAAAGTCAAAAGCTCGCTAGACCGAAGAACCAAGTGGGCGGTACTAGGCAAAAGTTAGAGCGTAAAAGGAGAGGTAAAATACACGAGTGAACCTTTGCCTGAACTACGTTTTGACCTGATTCCCCAGAAGGGGATACGTAGGCAGTCTCTCTCTTCGAGACTCGGTCATAATCTATCAACTGGATCTCAAGTTTTGGCTCTGGTGCACTACTTGGCCGCCTGAATTATGTTTTGACAAATCCTTCCTTGAAGTTCGGTCGTAATTTGTCAGTTGGATCCAAGGCTTTGGTACGTCGCCGTAGTCAAGAAGAAGACAAGTTTCATTTGTGCAGAATAGGGGAAAACCTTTCATCTTTCAAATCTTATTTCAAATTACTTCTTTAATTTCAAAGCTGAGCAACAGTCTTAAAATATCTGAAGCATCAAAAACAGAACGAAATGCTTGCGAGGCCTAACGGCTCACAGTTTATTCTAAGTTCAGCGAAGTCTGGTAACCGCATCGGATTTGTAGTCATGCGCGCTAATCCAAAGTTCACGCGTTTTTGTTCAAAGTTATGCACATTGGTCTCAAACCCGTGCGCTTCTTCAATCCAGCAACAGTCAGAAGCAGTTAGCTACTGCTGCCGACTCGTCTTTTTCCATCTCAAGTTCAAAGCACCTCGAATACCATTCAATGGGCTTTTGCCAAGTTTTGTCATGCTGTGCAAGTCATGTGGACCTTATGTGACTGCACAGGGGTGTCGGTTTCAGTTCGGGCCTATATCGAGTCATCCCTTTTTGCGTCTTTTTGTCCATCTTTGCAGCATTTTTCAAATATTTTAGTCTGTTTCCCATTCTGGGGCTTCCTTCTCAATTTTGTTTGTTCGTACGGGTCATTGCATATCTATTTGACCTTACGCAAGTGTCAGTTTCACTTGTCGGGACATTTGAATTTTTGGCTCATTAAAGTCCAAGATTTCATTTTTCCGCGAATCTAAGAGTCCGCATCTTATCTTGGGGCTCATTCTCTCTTTTTGTTCGAGCTAGGCAAGTCTATACATATATGTGTGTCTGTGTGTCGGCTCAGCTCACTTGTCAATGCAAAATTAGATATTAGTGATGGGTTTATGCGCTCTTTCTCAAAGGAGAGTCAATAAACTGAAAAATGCAATTTTTACTTTGCTACCCTAGCTTCTATCTTCTATCCAAGCAGTGGAATCTCGTGAACAACAAGAGCATGTCAGCCCAAGGCAAAGCAAAGCATTTCTATGGGGCACATCCGCCCAAGCGTCAAAGAAAAGGCAACCAGGCCCAATGTCGTTATTATGTCAACTGAGGCATACCAGCCCGCTCAATGCCCCTCTATCTTGGCACGGAAGCCCGAAACTCAAAAGCAGAAGGCAGTAAAGTAAGGAGACTCAGTGGTAGTCCTCAAGCGTTGTCGTCCTCTTAGGAGCCGCCCTTAGCTTGCGTCTGCATTTTCGATTTGTGCATTCAATTTAGTACATATCATTGCATATTGTATACCTACTGTTGAAAATAGGAAAAGTCTGTCAAGTGCTAAAGCATGCCTATCTAGTATTGAAAACAGCAAGTAATCAAAATTTTGGAGTTTCGTACTTGGGATCAAGTCACTACTGGAACCAGAGCCGAAACCACTACTCTGGGATAGTGCAATTGTAAAGGGGGTGCCACATGCCGTTCTTTCTGACCATTTCTCCATGACAAATATCAAGCACACAGCCTCAACGACGACCAGCCATGTCGTCCTTTCAAATCAAATCAATCAACGACGGTCAGTCATATCGTCCTTCAAATCAAATCAATCAACGACGGTCAGCCATATCGTCTTTCAACTCAAATCAATCAACGACGGTCAGCCATATCGTCCTTCAAATCAATTCAATTCAATGACGATCAGCCATGTCGTCCTCAAAGTCAATTCAATTCAACGACGATCAGAATATCGTCCACTTCAATCCATCAACAGCAATCAGCCATATCATCCATTTCCAAGCCACAAATGGCATTCAGAATATTGTCCGCCGTTCAACTCAGCGGCCGCCCATCCAATCAATCACCACAACGATGGTCCGCCCGTCCAAACAGTCTATAAAAATCGTCCGCCTATCCTGATCCACATCTATGTACAGCAAGTGCAGCTTCCAACAGTCTTATTGCTCTGTCTCGGATGGTCTTTGATAAGGAGATTGGCTCTGGTTCCCAACAGATGGAATTTAACCTACCTGACACGACCTACCCGTGGCTGTTGAAGTTTCTTTAGGCCGAAGAAGGTTCGATCCCCAAGGGTAATGATTTGTCCGCAACTGATTAATCCCCAGGAGAGTCCGCATCGGCATTCAATGATGGTCTGCCCATCCCCGTTTCCCAACAAAGTTCAAACCCTCTTTCAATTAAATCAACGATGGTTTAACGAGTCGTCCCACAACGATGACCCACCGTCTCAAGTCAACGATGGTTTAACGAGTTGTCCCACAACGATGACCCACCGTCTCAAGTCAACGATGGTTTAACGAGTCGTCCTACAACGATGACCCACCGTCTCAAGTCAACGATGGTTTAACGAGTCGTCCCACAACGATGACCCACCGTCTCAAATCAACGATGGTT
>BPLS01027041.1:0-21519 GCA_019656275.1 Rhododendron kiyosumense
TTGTTACAAGTGGTAGGAGTACTATACTACTGTCGACTGGCCGCCCGTGATATGTGGCCGTTCGTGTTACAAAATGCAAGCATATTATAACAATTTTTTATTTTTTTTATAACCGAGAAAAAGCCCTACAGTTGAGTCACAATTGAATCTAATTGTGCAATCCAAAAACTAGCGTGGACATATCAGTTACAGTCCTCTACTTACTATCAGGGTACTTACCTGATGGGGAAATGAACCTCTGACCAAGGGGAGTATTTCCAAAATTAGTCATTCGTCTTTATCACTGGGACAACCCTTGGATGTGTTATTCTAACAAATTTATATTTGCAGACTTGTCTGTATATAAACTTGTTAGAATACGTTTGCATATAGGATTGATTATTTAAAACAAGATTATATTTGCAGACTTGCGTATATGTTAGAATATGCAAAAAAATATCTGGAAGGACTCCATCCAAACAGTTTTTTTGAACTATTCAATACAAACTGCTTAAATGAAGTCATTCCTGGTCTCTCTTTTTTTGCTGGTTTTTCGCGAGCACCCTTAAAATCACGTTCTAATCACATTGAGCGGCTCGGATCATCGAAATTTGATCGGAAAATGGGAGGTCCACACTTTGCTGAATGTGGACACCCTTATAGGAAGGGGACTGTACGCAAACAATGAAAACTGCTTGAATGAAGCCCTTCTCGGTCTTTATTTTTTGCTAATTTTTCGCCAAAACTCTTAGAATCATGTTCTGATTATATTGAGCGGCTCGGATCATCAAAATTTGATCAAGAAATGGGAGGTCCGCACTTTGCTGTGTGCGAACGCCCTTATAAGAAGGGGACTGTACGCAAAAAAGTTACATATGTTTAACATATATATAGAATATACAACTTGTTATATACTGTAAATAAATATATATGTATGTATGTAACTCAAGAGAATACAGTGTTAGCTCCAAAAAGTCGCTTTTCCTTTTGGTTGGCAATTTCATTTGATAAATCACACATTTATTTGTATCCCATTATTTATCGAGTTGTAATTTCTTTTTTGATTTTTCTAAGCGTAACAAGTCTGTATAGGATTAGAGTGGAAGAAATCATTATTTATAATTGAGAGTGAGCTTTTTTTAGTTTTATTGGAGCTGATTGATCGACTTATTAAACTGGCATCCATCGGGACCAACTGATCAAGTGTGGCAGCTGAATGGAATAAAAGCAGATGGAATTACGGATCGATATCGATCGGAAGGCAATTACTATAAAAAGGGGCTTTTTCTTTTCAGCTAGGGCATTGAGAATACACGCAGCACCAGCAACAAAAGAAAAAGCTACCTGGGTTTTGGTTCAAAGTATGAAAGGGTATTCTTAGTTCTTACCTTTGAAGCTTGAAGTTCTCATTCAATGATTGTAGTGGCATTCAAAACCGAGAAGTGTGTTTACGTTGAATCTTGGAGGGAGTACCCATGTTGGAACTTTGAAACTCCAAGAGGTTTTCATTACTTTGTCTCAACATATTCAGAGTTGGTCTCCGGTGGATTTTTGAAAGGATAATCGGAAGACTTGAAAATTTAAGGCGATGGCGGTCAACCACTGGGTACGGTGAATGAGAATTCGACTATCGATCTTGAGTCAATTGTTAGGATTCTCAATTGTGTAGTAATTTCAATTGTAACCGTACAATATTTTTCTATAATGCTTGATTTCTTCCCGTAATTTTTTACCCATTTAGGATTTTCCACATATATCCGGTGTTCATCGTTATTTTTCAATTCCTATTTTTTTTGCTTTAATTGGTTGGGTAGCAAAACAGGAATTTCATACAGTTTTTATCCAGGTAGAATTAGTACAAGTGGTAGTAAAAACTTTAATTAGAAATGGACTCAACTTTATTAGCTTTAATAAGATAAGAGATGGAAGTTTCACCGTATAAAGTGACAATCTTCTAGGTTTAACGTAATCTACCTTACATAACAGTCCTGACTTACCACATAATTTAAATGATAAAAATATTTCAAACACTTACTTTAAATATTCAAACCGCAGGCTATTACTGATATGGTCAAAGGAAGTCAATCGATTGCTTTAATTTATCGTATTCATATGTTCGAAGATTATCCTAAACATAAATTTGACCTGCACGTAAAAAGCCCTTATGTAAGCTAGATTCCATTAAACCTAGCAAACATATATATGTAACTTGTTATATATATTATATATATGCAAAGTTATTCTAACGTATTCATCATCAATCATGAATACGTTTAATTGCATATATAAACTTGTTAGATTCATCAATCATCATTGATGATGATGATTCTAACAAATTTATTTATATACGAGAATGACATAATAAGTTTATATATGTACGAGAATGATGATTCTAACAAGTTTATATACATACGAGAATGACATAATAAGTTTATATCTGTACGAGAAAGACATGATTGATGATTCTAACAAGTTTATATTTGCAGACTTGCATAGTGAATGACATGATTGATGATCCTAACACACAGTCCTGCCACGTCAGAATTTGTGTTGCTTAGCCGTCAATGTCATGGACGAGTAATAAAACAGGAAAGTTATTATTTATTGTTCTCAAGGCACCGTCACGTGGTGCTAGGGACGGATACAAGAATATAACCTAGTGGAGCACCTGTTAATCATAATTAATGGCGAAAGTTTATTTTTTTTAGTCAACTACACTAAGATTGTACAAAATTAAGACATGCATTACTAACTACAAAAGTTCATGACGCGTACTTTAAGTTAAATTAGGTAACAATGAGCACAAAATCTCTAACAAAAATTTTAAAATATATTTTAATTGAACATTGACAAGTTTAGAATGATCGAGCTAGTTTTGTTAATGACTTTATTTTAAAATATTTCTCTCAAACTGTTAAAAATAAAAAGAATCGAGAAAGAATAGCTTCAAATAAACAAACAGCTCGTAAACCAACAAATAAATGTACTATATGATGAAATTCAGGCATAAAACTAATTTTATGTGTATATTTTTTGAGATATATGCAAGTGTGTATATTTATATATTAGCACATTTTCATAAATATGCTAATTTATACAACACACACACATATATATAATATTTTAATTTAAAATGGGGGCACGCGTTCGAGTGGGAGCGCGTGCCCCCACATGCCTCCCTTTGGATCCGTCCCTGTGTGACGGCCCAGAGTTCTTCTCAACCACAAAATTCTGCAGGACCCAAGACTAAGTGTAACGCCCCGATTTTCGGACACGTTAATTAAATCATTTTTAATTGATTTAATAATTCATAAAACTGATTTAAGAAATAAAATTTTATTAAACAGAGTTTAGTAGCAGAAATCTGAAATGTTAAATTCATAACTACTTAATTGTCTTAAAACTCAACAAAACTAAAACAGAGTTTGACAAATGTGATAACACTTTTGGAAATTCAAATAACATTCTCCAAAATTAACAGAGCTTCTAAGGGTAAGACATTCAAGGCTCGACAAACTCCCCTTCCTCAGCTGGGAGGTCCTCAGCCTGGTACTGATCATCTTGTAGAGGATTCTGTTCCTTGGTCTCCTGATTACCTGGCATGAAAAGCCAGCCCAACGGCACTATAATGAGTTTTGAAACTCAGTAGATAAATCTTACCCATTAACCCTTACTCTACAAGCAATCACAATTATAATAAAAGGAGGCAAGAATTGAATAGCACAAAACTTATTTCATTATATAACCATCAACTTAAGTAAATTCCAAAATCTCAACTTCTATAATCATTTCAATACTGCAGTATTCACCACGTTCCAAACTTATCAGAATTTCACCTGACATACTTTATAGGTCTTACTAGGCTACCCTCAACATCCAGAGGTCCTAATAGGTTGCTCTCACTATTCTAGGTCCATCAGGCTGCCCTCAAGGTCCTGCTAGGCTACCCTCAATACCTGAGGTCCTGCCAGGCCACCCCTGAGGTCCTGCTTGGTCACCTCCACAATTCTAGGTCCATCAGGCTGCCCTCAAGGTCCTGCTAGGCTACCCTCAATACCTGAGGTCCTGCCAGGCTACCCCTAAGGTCCTGCTTGGTCACCTCCACAATTCTAGGTCCATCAGGCTGCCCTCAAGGTCCTGCTAGGCTACCCTCAATACCTGAGGTCCTGCTTGGTCACCTTCACAATTTTAGGTCCATCAGGCTGCCCTCAAGGTCCTGCTAGGCTACCCTCAATACCTGAGGTCCTGCCAGGCTACCCCTAAGGTCCTGCTTGGCCACCCTAGCTACATCGGGTCTTTCAGGCTACCCTCAAGGTCCTACCAGGCTACCCCCGATAACACAAGGTCCTGTCAGGCCACCCCCGAGGTCCTGCTAAGCCCATAACCTTTCATTTGTTTCCTCTTTCAGTTAACCAGAACAACATCTACATAATTTATCTAAGCCCACAACTCATCCAATGTTCCTAGTATCCTTTCTACATTCTCAGTTCAATCAACAAAGCAATCATTTCAATTGGCGAGTAAACAATTCATAATATCAGCACATACACAGGATATATATATATATAACTAAATCACCGTCCACTTATCTCCAGTGAGCTTAAGTCCAAACTAACTCTTTTCACATTCTCGATATGTTTTCACAGCAAAGTATTTGCATACGAATCAATGAAACATTAACAACAGTTCAACGGGCACAAAAAAATGTACATAAACTAATTGGATTTGTCTTGAGTTCCATGACGAATCAGAACCTAGGCCCATTTGATAATTTTTAATACTGAGAATTTAAGTTATCTCAGAAGCCCTTGGATTACTCTAGTAGTTTAACAAAGTTGGTTTCTTAAAATAGAACATGATTTGGAAATTTAAGGTTTCAATAATAGATAACTTATTTTAAACTACTTTCTCTTTCATTTACAAAATCTTTTTATTCATGGATTGACACAAAACTTACAATCCCAGTGTATTAATAGTTTCTTTATAAACTTACTAGTTATCACCGAAGCTAACTAAACTACAGATTATCATTTCAATTAAATTCTTTGTTTTACTCTATATCCTCCCAACGGCTATTTCTTTTAATAATATAATGATAATCTATTTTATTTAACTTATAGTTATTCTCGTAAGTCTATTTCCTATGTAGTTTTAAAACAAGATGCTATAGGCTTGTTATTTATATATTGTACAAATCAATTTTTT
Organism: Rhododendron kiyosumense; assembly: GCA_019656275.1. Taxonomy (NCBI): domain Eukaryota; kingdom Viridiplantae; phylum Streptophyta; class Magnoliopsida; order Ericales; family Ericaceae; genus Rhododendron; species Rhododendron kiyosumense. The sequence goes on from BPLS01027041.1 coordinate 5,185, forward strand.
TTGTTATACAAGTGTCAACCTAACATAATAACATATTTTTGTGCAGTCCAAATTTCAGTTCAATTTAATCTAGTACCAAACAATCATGGATCAGTAAATAATTATTTAATAGTAACAACTAACAACCCAACTCATGAATGATCACTAATCAACTCTAAGAACTTAAAAACAGAACTGTTCAAGACGAACATTTCGAACCCGATATCGGAGATATATTAGGCGTGAGGTCCATGGATTGTGGCCGCGACATCGAGTATGGGCTTTGATTGTTTTTCTTAAAATATATATTTTGTCAATTGGGCTCCTGTACAAATAATATTACACATAAAAATTTCATAATATACTTAGAGTTAAGGGGTAATGAAAAATCTACGTTTCATCGATTGGGTTTATGTAAAGATATAATATAACACATAACATTCCATAATATACTTAGAGTTAAAGGGTAATGAGATATCTACCTTAATCCTTGGAGTTCAAACTAGGGTGGATAAAAATGGTGTTTTCGGAAGTTGAGCTTGGTGGTGGCAACAGTACGGTGTTCTTTTTCTTCCTCTTTTCTTCTTTTCCAGTCACTCTTCTCTCTCTCTCGGAAGATTAGAAGAACAACAAACAAACAAAAAGAAAAAGAAAAAAAAAGATGGACACCAACCAATTAATGCTCTCTCTCTCTCTCGGCAAAAATAAGAAAAAGAAAAGAAGAAGAAGATAATGGAGGATGCTCTCTCTCTCTGCCGAAAAAAAAAAGAATAGGGAAGAGAGAAATGGGTAGTTAAAATAAAGGAGGGGTGGAGTATATTGAGGAAGTGGTGGAGGAAAATGGGAGAGTTATTGTTTTTCTCTCTCCTCTCTCTCAGCCGAATAAATGGGGATTTGGGTGGGTTTGATTTTTTTTGTTAGATAAAGATAAGAAGACTTAATTTAGATTTTTAATCTTTGTATCCTTATCATATCAATTCGAAGTTTATCTTTTATAACCCTATTTATCTTACAGGGGGTTATATATATACACACACATGTATAATAAAATTTAAAAATGTTATATACGAAATTTAAAATAACTATATGAATTAAATACCTGGTTACAATAATTAAATCGATTAGTCTAATTAAATTAGCGAGTCTTAATAAAACATTATGAAATTAAAAAAAATTAGGGCCAAAATTAGGGTCGTTACACTAAGTGTGTGAATCTCAGTGTAACATGGTGGGAAGAGACTGGGCACTGAATAATCTCTCATAAGACAGCGTGCAACCAAAACGCCAAAGAAAAAAACTTACCAGGCGGAATATAAGTTAGGAAATCTGATAACTGTTGTGCTTCACCCACGTTAAATAATTTTCCTATATTTTGGGATATCTATTCAAGTGATTTTGGGCAGTTAGCAAGGAATTGTTATTGGTTTGGAAATGAAAGAAGGTAGATAATGTCAAAGTTGGCGGTTGTAGGGACAAATGCTTTGTTCGGTTGCCATTTCTTTTTCGTTTTAGTTTTGGAAACCAATCATTACCTTATTTCTTTCCCCAATCGTTACCCTATTTTTTTAATTATTACTTTCTCATCTCTCTATATCTCTCTCCAATCATTACCCTTATTTTCAATCATTACTCTATTTCTCTCTCCACCCACTACCAAAACTAAACAAAACTAAACTCCCAACCAAACACCACCAAAGCTTTTGCAAATCCTCACTCAGAGAAAGCGCAAGCAAGAGCAAATGATTGAAGATAGTTGTGGTGACCCTCATACTTTTTGTAACCCTCAACGCCATGCTTTGCATTGATTTATCTCTAGCTCTTATTCCTTATTCTTGATTTGCAGGTATTGTTGGTTGTGTAGTCAGCGTTGAGGGCATGATTGAGATGTTCTTTGGAGATTTGTGGGGTGTTGTTTTTTAGCCTTGTTTGGTTTGTTATGTTGGGTCTTTGTTTTTGTTTTAGCCGGGTTGTGTTGTGTCGTGCTGTTGCGTTGTATTGTTTGTTGTAGGGAAAATGACGACTCATGATGTGTTTTGATAATTAAAAACCCGTCAAAAACAAGTTAAGAATATTTGTTAATACTGAAAATGTCCTTGGCGGATATTAATTATCAAAACACGTCTTTGACCATTATTTCCCCTTTGTTGTATGGGGTTATTGGTACGCTTATGTGTATATGATTTGGATGTACTTCTTATTTGATATTAATGCAGTTTATCTTTAGTTTAAAAAAAAAAAAATCTGTCAAGGGTGGTGTTTGATTTGGAAGCAGTTTCCGTAAAGATGGAATCTTGGAGACACCTCATTTGTTTAAGGGTTTTGGATTCTGGATTCTAGTCATTATTCCATTTATCTCCAATCATTACTCACATTTTTCTCTTTATCTCTCTCCAATCATTACCCATATTTCCAATCATTACTCTATGTTTATCTATACTCGTTACCTATATCTAATTTGGGAAGGTGAACAGAGAACCAAAGTAATTGGCCATGCAATATGGTGGTTTCCTTCACGGCTATTGTAGGGATTGTATCTACTAGTATTATATATCTTGGTTTGGTAAAAGAATATATACGGTATTGGAGAGGAAAATAGTGCTTGGTTAATAGCATTATTGGGAGAGCAAAGAGAGAATTATATTTTGAGAGTTAGGGAGAGAGAAAAAATTAATGAGCGTGGATTTGGGATTAATATTTTTCCATCTCATTGTATTCAACTAATATAGTGGAATTCTCTTTTGTCTGTGGAGTAAATATTGAGATGAATCATGTTAAATTCTGTATTTTTTATTTTTTCATGGGCTTGTTTAATTTGGTGACGTGCTTCTGTTGTGGTGGGAGACTAAAAGTTCTAACATTAAATCCGGTTCATTTTTTTTTTATTTTTTTGGGGGGGGGGGGGGGGGCGATCAACTTATTCATAGCTCAACTCATCTCCTCCCAAGTTTGGTCAAGGGCATACCTGGACCAACAAATTTACAAGAAAGTGTTTTTTCGCGACCTGATTCTAAGAGTCGAGCCCTGTGTGGGGAGCAAAATCACCGACCAGCCGACATAATCCATTGTGTTGTTTGTTAAAACTCCGTATTCTATTGGGCCCTATTCTATTAGGATATGTTATGTTCCTTTTCAAACACTCTCTCTCTTCCCTTCAAACGAAATCGCGCGCTCTCTCTCTCTTCGTTGACTGCAACCACTATTTTTCTCTGTGGCCGTTGGGAGTAGTTGGCGGTTTGGAATCTTACGGTGGAGAGAGACTCATCGGTGACTTCTTTTCGATTTTCGCCGCGAAGACTTTTTAGGCTTCTGATTCTAGCACTTCGTTTTTGACGGTTAAGGATTAGAGGTGTCGCCAAAGTCCCAACGTACGTGGGCGTGCAGAACTCTTTCACCGTATTGTTTACTCCCTCCGTCCCATTTTCATTATCCATTATTTCTTTTTCACTTTTTTGTCTCTTACGTATATCTTTCAATCTATAATATTTTTCATGATTTTGACATCTTTGTATTATAGAACAAATTGAAATCTATCAAATAAGATCCATATTGCATATTTTTGGAGATTCACATTGAAAGATATAAGCGATTGAAAACTGCACGAACATCAAAAAAGGACAATGAAAATGGGACGGAGGGAGTATTTCGGAATAGGATCTCTAATAAATTTTCTTTATCTTTCTCTCATCTCAAAAATCTTCCTCAAAATTTAAACCAAACAAGGCTGGCCAAAAAAAAAGAGAGCCCAATTTGGCTTTTTTCAAAATGAAATTGTATTTTGATAAAAAAAAAATTATTTTTCGATTCCTCATGTTGGGAAAAAACTAACAATTTACAAAAATTTGACGAAAAATCTAACAAACATGAAAAAAAAGAATTGAATAACAAAATCAACTTCGTTTTTTACAGAAAACCAAATGTTACCATTAACAAAAACCACACACATAGTTACATATATATTCACCTGTTCATGCAGTGTGTGCAAGACCCATTAAACATGTGAATATACGCTTGCTTTTGTGTACGTAAGCTCCAGTCTGTGTGGGTGTAACAAAACTCTTAATTCATTTTCTTGTTGTTTTACACGAGTTTAATGAAAGATTCATTTTCTTATTGGGGATACCGAGTGTTCGAGCCAATTTATGCATACTTTAATTGATCTAAGTCAAACCTCCGAGTTCGGCATAATAAACCTCTTGCTATACTACCACCCCACAAACTCTCGGGATTATCTGGCATTATTTTATTTCCATGGTCAACAAAAGCTTAGATACTGTGATAAGATTTTCAAAAAAAGATACTGTGATAAAAAGGAAATTGAAAAATGCTTAGATAATGATCGAAGAAAAAAAGGAGGAAGTTAGGTACGGGTTGAAATTCATAAGTCAAATCTCCTTTAAAGGAGGTGAAAATGGTCATTGCTTTATTGACATTAACAATTAACATAATATTTTGTCTAATTTTTAGCAATATCAAAACATCAGTTACTACAATATTATACCATGCATGCTAGAAGCTCATGAAAAGCTTAATTTTGGGGTGCACTGTAATTAATTTAGTGGGAAATTAGTATGAAAGAGGTAAAAAAATCAAATTACTAATTATTTGGGCAAAAACGCTACAACCAAACAAGGCCTACCTTCCCTAGCTACCACTGAGTTATACCGAAGCATGGAGGTAGGGATTGGATCTGATCAATTTGGCTTGGGACCAGTTTGGTCAAGTTCAGTCCATTTAGATGTTGCATTGTATTTGTGCCTGAAAGTCCAAACCATGATCAAAAAACACTGTACTGTAAAAGGGACTGGGAGAAGGTCATTCGCAAATTTTAAAGAGCTTTTATATGATTAGTACCTCAACTTCTATGCAAGCACGCTTTCCATCTTATCGATATGTTTTGGTTAGAATTATTGGTAATACGATCAAGGTTGAATTGAGGTTCAACCGTGCCCAGATGGAAACTCGGGACCCTAGGTGCACTACGTAATCCGATACTTTTTGAAATCTAGACCATTGATTGTAGAGATGGACGGCTCGAATTGCGCAAATGATACTTGAAGAGGAGGAGGTGAATCTCCTCAATTAGTTTCACATACTATTGTTATTATTTCCTTGCAGAAATAAAATTAGTTTGTAAGTAGAGAGTTAAGAGCCACAACCAAGAGAGACATCTTCTTCACAAGAGTCGAACCTCACCCCCAAACCAAAAGAGACGGTCTTGTTCATTTGGGGGTATTGAGGAAAGTAGAAGTAAACATTACAGAAAAAGCAAAGCTACATTTAATTTGCCACCATTCGGTCAGAGTCAAAGTGGAATGCATTTTGTTTTGCTCCTCTATCTTTCGATTGGATTAGATTTAGCAAAAAGCAGTAGGTCTAAATTCTTTTGGCATCTTAAAAGTAACGGTCCACCGTCATCAAAAGGGGCATTTGAATTTAACTAAAACACAAAATCTCTGAAAGCAATAGCCGTATGATTTGCATCCACTAGTTTATAATGTCTGGGGTCGGATTACCACGAGAGAAGAGAATGATATGCCAATTTCAACATTAAGACTGTGCCTTGTGCACCAGAGAATGATGCCAATTTCCATTATTGAGATGGTCACTCACAAACGGAATAATGAGAGATACTGCCAAGCATCCCCTCTAGAGTGGTGCAGAGCGGCTGATCTGGCTGCTTATCTCGGTAAATGAATGTTCGGATCTTAACCGAATGATAGATGGGTCAAATTTGTATGCGCCAGATTCGATCCGAACCGTCCGTGCCGAGATAAATAGCGAGATCAGATGCTCTGCACCCACTCGGTAGGGAGCTGCTCGTCTGCATGCCCAGGTCCCACTCAAACGAAGGGTTCGAATGAGAAGAGGAATCTCATATTAAGTTCACAATATATATAAGATAAAGTGGTGATAGTGGGAAATATTACTTGCCCTCTTTGTGAGCTTTTTGCATATTTTGGATATATAATGAGTCCACTGGGGGTGAAGAAGAATAATCCTACGTACTTGACATGAATGGCACGAAACACATTTGTGTCCGGATCTGAGCACACGAACCTGTGCACACAAGCTCTATCTGTGAATAATACTTCTGATCGCGTTCAAGAATCAAGGATTTCCTGTGCAGTGGCAAGTGCTAATTGTTTACAGCCTACGGCACAGTTTCGGTGTTTCCTTTTGAGCTTCACTGAAAGTAGTCTCCAAAAAAAAAAAAAAGAGGTAGCCAAGAGGCCTCTGGCCCAATGCGTGCACTTAGTGCCAAGAGAAAGGAGGTCACGAGTTCAACTCCTCTTCGAAGATTCTAATCTAACTTACTAACAAATAGGGTTGTTACGAACCCGACCGGACCGGAAAAAACCGAAAAAACTGACCGATCGGTTCGGTCTTCGGTCGATCCAAGGGCGTTTTTTTGGCAGTTCGGGGTGGACCGAATGGAACCGAACCTAGGTTGGTTGGGTCTCGGTTTTCTTGAAATCTATACCGACCGAACCGAACCGAATGCGGACCGAACCGATCTAGGACCGAACCGACTGAACCATATATATTATATATATTTATATAAATTGTTTTAATCTTCTGGCTTTTATTGTTTTGAATTGTTAACTTCAAGCAAAATTTTGAATGGTTAACTTTTGGCTCTTACCTCTCCTTTTTTTTGGAATTTCATTGCTTGATTTATTTACATTTTTGCAAAATTTTCCAATCGATTGCTCTCTGTGACAGTCTCTGTTCTAAATTACTTTAACTCTTCCAAGTTATATACACTAGCGTAGAAGATATTCCCAATTGATTGAAAAAAAAAAAAGGTGGAAGAGTACTTGTGAAAGTTGTAATTGCTTGAGCATACTTGTTGAATGTTTTTTTTTTTGCTTTTCAATTGGTGTTTGAAAAAAAAAAGTACAATGGCCCAAATATCGGTGAAAAAATGGCCCAAACATAACCCGTAATCTATTGTTAGTTTTTAAAAATGGCCCAAATGGCCCAACTAAGGCCCATTTCGGGTGGACCGAACGCCACAAAATTCCCGACCGAACTGAACTCACCTCAAACCGAACCGAAATTAATACTTGTCAGGATCGGTCTCTGGATTATATACCCCGAACTCGATCGGGGTGCGGCAAATCCAACCCGAACCGAACCGAATAACACCCCTACTAACAATACTGACTTTCGCCGATTAGGATTGGCGAAAAAAAAACTAGAATACTGACTTTCCCCGATTGGGAGGAAAAAAAAAAAAACTAGAGGTAAGCACTTTGAGGACAAGGGCAAGAATATCACAACCCCTTCCTGGGGTTATTAGACAAGCAGGTTTAATGATGTCCAAAAAGTGCTTCAACTTCCCTTCAGGCTTCAGAGACGTAAATGGAAGTTTTTCTCCGACTTTTTAAAGAACTAGTTGATGTACACGTGCGTTGCACGTGGAATGTAGCGTGGATGAGGCACAATTAGATGATGTTTGCATGTGTCTAGCAATCAAAAACTTGCACAATACCGTGTTTCAATTTGTCTTGGGGGTAAGAAAGATATTGGACTATTTGTTAAATGCGGGCTTGTTTTTTGTAATTTTATAAAGGCTGGCTTCTTCGTTTACTTTATACATGAATCCAATGTTCTTAATCCAGAGAAAATAGATGTCTTGTGACAACATGTCTATTGCTGTACAAGTCAGTTACCACAATAAGAACCTTGCAAGGATAAGAAATTGGTTCCAAACTAATGAGCTATTTTCTCAATATGACAAAAGTCAAGCCAAAGTAGTAGCCATCAAAATCTCTGTTAGCCTTTGCACCTTCCCAAATGCACAACACCTGTCTTAACCATTAACTCTCTTCTTGCTGCCTTTAAGAGTACGTTGGAACATTTTTGTTCCACTTCCGTACAGCATATCGCATTGGGGGTCTTCAAATTCCATGTGGAAAGTAATGGTCACTTTTAAAGCCAACACCAGCTGCCACTTGAAAAGGCCAAACTATACATTGATTTGGCCTTCACTAATGCCAGTTTTGAAGGCAATGTCAAATATTTTTTGTTCGGAAAAATAACCATTTGAAAACATTTTCATCCAAAAAACATAATGACAACTCCAATTTGAAGCTATGGTTGGAGAGGGAGAATTTGTACATGTTAAATTTTGAAATGTCAATTTGGCGAGCAAGCCTTCAAAATCATTTGATGCCTCCAAATTTGAAGGTAAGGTTGGCGATACTCTTAATTTATGCTTTCACTTTATACTGATGTGTTAGTAATAGAAGAGTAATATAGGTCTTCAATCTCTTGCAAAGTACATCATAAGTATGCCATACCAGTGTGTAACAATGGGCTTAAGTACGTAGGATACTGGTTATACATGTAAAGAAAAATAAATTCTTAGGGCGTGCCAAAAAAGGTGCAAGTATTTTATTTTACATGGAGTTGAGGAAACACTCTGACTAAGAAGATATATATCTTTAAAGGAACAAATGAAAGGCCTATCTAACCTAATATCCTAAATCCTATCATGTAAACAAAAGATGCATGCATCTTGAGGGCATGCCATAAAAGTTAAATCGAGACAAAAAATGGTAGGTAATATGCTCATTTCACATGGAGTTGAGGAAATACTCGACCAAAATAGCAAAAAAAATATCTTCAAAGGAATAAAATTAGAAACCTGTCTAACCTAACATCCAATCACGTAATTTTACGCTATCTCAAAATATGAAGAAAGGTTCTTCTCAATGACATGATTGAACAATGTTATCAGTTGTGCAAGGTTTAGAAAGGAGAAAGGACAATGAAAATACAAGAATATTATGCAGTGAGCAAGATAAATTATCTTTTTGGGGTGCTCCTGTCATTTGTTCTTCTCCTCCCTCAGGCTCTTAGCATATCCACGATCATATGAAACCACATTCAATTTTAGATATTGCAAGGTGCATGACTTGTCCAAAAGGAAGTAAGGCTGGTAGCACATTCTTTGAAGAACATGTAAGAAGGTCATTTGGCATCAATACACCTATGCCATCACGTGCATTAATAATTAAAGCCATACTTAAAACCAAACAAATAAGAAGAAACCAAAATAACAAAAGTCCAAAAAAATATATTGAGATGAATATCACATAGCAAAGGCCTTTGTAGCCGAAGTGACTTTGCCCCAATTTCTCCATGTGGACGTTGTGGGTTAGACCCACAATCTCTCAATCAAAACATTTTGAAGAAAGAAAAACAATAAAGTATTCCCATTTTGAAACCAACCCATAACATAGTTACCAATTGATCTAGTCATATAGACCCATTCAAAATAAACTCAGATACTCACGTAAGATAAAATCGGAACAAAAATCACAAAAAGAACCCCCATTTTACACATCTGAACACCATTTCTTCTTTGAAAACCGTTTGACAGAGACTGGGGGTGCCATGCTTAGTGTGCATAATTTTTTTATCGTAGATGTGATTGAATTACAATGGGCTAAATGTAACTGCGTTGGGAATAGAGGGTGCCATGACCCCCAACTTCTATGCAAACCCCTCTCTACATGGTCCATATTGTTTTCTTTGTTATCAAAATATATGTTATTGGCTCCATACTTTTAACTTTTAATCTATTTACTGATTTAGATTTTGACAATAATACTTGTTTTTGAAGTCCAAATCATTTTTTTTTGAAGGTCATAACTGTTTATATGTTCATTTTGATTCCGTTTTGTCCGTCGAACAGTTTGCGCGCACAATCTTGACAACTCCCCAACTGTATTAATTGACCAGTCAAAGAAGCATTTCTACAAATATCTTATGTGCGAAACCATTACTAAAGGGAAAACAACGAAGCAGGAGAAGGAATCAGGTCGGTTTGTAGTAAAATAGAGATATGTAGTAATGATTCCCCATTGCCGGTCTAAGATTTGCAAGATATTGTACACCACTAGCAAGTAACAAATACTGTTCGTAGAGGAATTAATTTCAAACTTCGAAACAGTTTAAGATTGAACTTACTAAGCAATTTTTTTTTTGGCAGCGGGAACATAGGCAGTGAGTACGGTTCCCGGGTCAGTGCTGGGGAATGTCGTTCGGCGGGTTAGTGTTCACTGGATGTCGGCGGGTTAGGGTCTTTGTAATAGTAGGACATCAAAGGTTGGAGATGAAGATGGAAGGGAGTCAGAGGGAATGTGCATTGAAGCGGTTGGAGAGAATCAGAGAAATAGTTTGGGGGAACCGTTTGTTTGTAGAAGACACATCTTTTGCGTTTACATGCCGCCACTTCAGGTGCAGCGTTTCGCTAAGATGAAACTGCCCGTGGGCCGCCGCTTTCCAATAGTGGGAAACTCTTATAGTTGCAAGTGCTGGGTTGTATTGTGTGGTTGGAAAGAGTTGTAGGACAGGATTGGTATTAGTTGTAAGTGCTGGGGGCATTTGTGGAAAGCAAAAAGGAGGAAACAAATTCGTACATTTAAAAGTAGTATAGATATAGATTATATTGAAGTTGATATCTATACAGTTAACTCGGCAAGCAATGAAAATCGAGCAAATTGGGCGGGGGGTTGGAAGAAGCAATAGGACACCCTAGCTAAATCAATCATGAAGTCAACATGAGAAGACCGAATCGAGAATCCATGATATGATGATATGCGATATCAGAGATCAGAGTAGGGAAACGAATCATCCTTGTCTTAAATTTATGCACAAAGTGTTTTAAGCACGCAGGTGATGCATTAACAGCAAAAAAGTATGCAGATCACTAATCTACATGTTCCAACAGAGATCAAAGTAGTCAAACAAACAGGTTAATTTCCCCCATGATGGCAGGAAAACAAAAAAATAAAAAACGTAATATCGAATCCAAAAATTTGGAAGCATCAGAATTCAGAGGAAATAGCCAAATAATTAGAAGTAAAAAATTTCGTGGTACTGAAATGAAAAATACCAGAAAAGGGAGAAAGTCCACTGATTAGATAAACACAGACAGAGACTCCCAAGTAATCTAATCTTTTGCAAGATGGAGATGACCATCCTACAAATGGCATAAGAGATCATGTCAACTAGGAGAGAGCAAGTAGAAAGGTATGGAGGTGCGATCAATCAGTAGTTTGATTGACCTTAGGAGAGAAGCTCAGTGACTCCAAAAAGGACCTCAGGCTCGCAAAGAATCGCAACAAAAACAGAAATGCTAGTTAACTTACGAGTGGCATAGAACCACAAATACATTGAAATCGTCAAACCCCAGAATTTTGGACAACTACATTAGGCCCAAAATAACAGCTGGTTGATTCAAGTAAGTTTGGGGTGGTTGACAAAATCACCCTTAAGTAAAATCTTCTAATAGATGATAGTTGGCAACTTCTGTAAGTTTGCATAAAAATTGCCATTGGCAAAAGCCTCACGCCATCGCTGCGCTAAATTAGCAGTCTCTTGCCTATTTTTGCACGCACTCTATGGACTGTGGTCTGTGGACAATGGACATGCTTGGTTGATTGACAGAATAAGTCAACAGAGACTATTCTGGCGACAAGCACAGATGGATTGAGAATACCATGGGATGAGGCATATCCATGTTTGGTTCGGCCCAGGTTCGACTATCCCATCAACAAACTTTCAACAAAAATGTGACTCCGATTTTGTTCACCCACCTTAAAAGTGGGCGAACGTTACCACCTCCATATTGGTTGATAGAATCTAAAGCTACTAAACTATAGTTTTTTTTTTTTTTATCCGAACTAAACTATAGCTAGTTATTTAAAGAAGTAGAGGCGAAATAGTGATACTTGATAACAGAGTTCCAAGCCTAATCTCACTCAATCGGTGAAACGTCAAAAATACAATGTGTGAAGCAAACTCACTTCTTCCAGTTCTAAGGAACGAACTCAACGAAGCATTCAACATATGTGTTTTGGTTCCACTTCTTTTTGCAGTTGCTAATTGATTCTGTTTTTCAAGCTTTTCTTTTCCCTTGTTTTATAACATGGTTCTCAATCTATGTCTAAGAGAATTGAACTTTTTTTTTACCTGGTATGTGGATTCAAGATCGTGATTCATTATGTATCATATACATAGATTACGGAAAAATTTGTGGGAAACACAAATACATGGGATGAAATGTGCTGCTTCTTTGAATCATTACAACTGGGAACATGGAATTTTTGCTTAGATTTTCTCTAAACAATCGTTTAAAACTCAAAATAAAAGGTAAGTGGGTAATGACTCCAAAATAAATAGGTAAGCCTCAGATTTTATCTTTTATTCCTATTCCTATTTTAAAAACATCATCGCAGTTAAAATAAGGTAAGCTCCATGAGTTAGAAGCAACGAATAAAGAGGTGGGTGAACAAAATCAGACTCCCTGAATGAGGGATATACTCTCCTACGAATAACTAATCCAATCCCACATCTTTCATCTGGCAAGTTGAGCGCCAACGCACATGCCCTATGGGTCTACCAAATTGCCTCTCGAAGCACCTTGATATTAGTTGTGGAGAAGGTCGACTTAGTTATCTTCCCCATCCTTAAAATAGTGGACAATCTTTCAAGTAGGAAACAAGAATGACTCATTTCAAATAGGAATGACCTGTAGCATTCGGCAAATCCCATCTAGGGTTTTTGTCTCAGCCTTAGCGGATTTGTTTGTTTGGAAGGTTATCCTTCCACGTATTTTGTATGGTTGTTCTTTCAATGGAATTCTCATTCACCCCAAAATATGATAAGTGCTAGAGTTAACATGTAAAACTTACGTGTAACCATCAATGATTCAATTCACAGAATGACCAATTTTAATGACAGCAAAGAAAACATACAAGAAGTGAGCTTCCATTGATAGAATGCAATGCGATAAACAACATGGTACATTAAACAACACAGGCATAATGTCACAAGCACAACACTACAAACAGCACAAACGCGTGAAACGTTCTACAAAAACAGATAAAACACAACAATCTAATTCTTATCATTTCCCGAGCTATCATTTCTCCACAACTACACTGACCTTTTCATACCCGAACCCCACCGGGTGCTTCAAGTACTCCAAAGGAATCCCATTGTGCCTATTAACCGCGATTGTCCACAAGAAAAACGCAATGAAAGCCACCAACGCACCACAGGCCATCCCAAGCATCAATCCGCAAACAACAGTCAACGGACAAGAACTTCCCTTGTGCTCCTTCTTCTGCTCCCCGCCCTCATCAGAGTACCGCATCGGATCCACCGGTTGCGAATGCATCCAATTTGGAACACTCCTAACCCTAAACCGCCATGAATACACACTACTAATCTGTTTTGAATTCCCACTTGATGAACTTATCCCAACTAAAACCTCCTCTCCTTTCCACATCTTCGACAAATCGATCGGAAAAGAAATCAAAGGGTTATACGGCCTCGAGGCACCCGTTTCAGTCAACCTAACTTCCAACCGTTTCGCACTCGCCACGTAATCAACCCACGCCTGTACTTTCCCTTTCACCCCATTGGTAAGCGCCAAATTAAGAGGGGATGAAACGTTGCTAACCCTAACAGAGACGACGTCGTGCGTGGACGCGTCGAATTCGACAGCGAAGAGTTTACTTCCCCGTGGAATTCCGAAGGGGGAATTTGATTCCGCGGGAAACTTCTGGGGGAGATCAGCGGGGGCGAGTACCAGGGCGAGGCCGTCGCTTGAGAAAGAGAAGTCGGTGGAGAACGACGTCGGTTGGAGGAAAGCGAAGGGCTTTGCATTCAGGAGGAGGCCGGAGCTGGAAGGGGTGGGTCGAGTGAGGTGGACTGAGGAGCCGGCGTCGACGATCTCGGCGTCGCCGAGGAGGGCAATGTCGGGGTCGAAGTTAGGGATTTTGTGGAGCGGAAGCGAGAGAATGGGTTTGGGGGTTAGGGTTAGGGTCAGGAGAGAGACGATGAGCAGGTGAATTGCGGCCATGGTCGACGACGGGGACCGGTTCCAGTTTGGTTCTGCGGGGGACGAGAGGTGTGAAGTTAGGGCTCCTGACTCGGTGGATTTGATGAGTGTTTTAACTACAGTTGACGCCCTTGAGGTTTGGGTCCAATCTCCTCTGTCCCGGAAAATTTATGGCCATTGAATTGTATATAGCGGACGAAGCCGGAAAACCCTTTTGCATAGAGGAATATAGGTTTTCGGCACATAGAATCCTACCTCGTGTAACTTATTTAAAAAAAATGCCACTTTTACTTATTTAGTTTCAACCGTGACAATTTAATGGTAGGTTATGTTTGTGTTGTTATACCACCCCAACAAAGGTGAAGGAAATTGGAAAGTGTCCACGGGATGTCGAACTTCTGAACTCCTACTTCTGTGCATGCATATGTTTAGGTTTTTGATCGTCATGTCTTCTCTGAGAGAATTGATTGGTCTTAGACCGCTTTTACTGAAGTTTGCCCAGTATACCTAAATTATGTATGAGAATGGTCAAGGTTATGAATCTAATGAAAGAAAGGGAGGATCAGGTAAGGCATGTCAAACATTTTCCAAATCATCATCAAGCACTATGGATGTGTACATCGAGAATTTAAATAGAATTGCGTATTGATCACAAGGTCATGCCTAAAGAATTGAATGTTTTTATATCTTGATGAGAAATAAACCATTCAAAGTTGTACTCGCGTAGTTTGTGGAGTTAAATGGGCTAAATTGAACCATTCCAAAGATGCCAAACCTATTGTAGCCCTAGTCATGTAATTTTCATCGCTCCTCTTTGCCTCACACCTTTGCTTCGCTTCCCTTTCTTAAAAATGAGAGAATTTGGCAATCAAGGGGTGGGGTTTGGCTGTGATGCCCACAGTGGTATTGGGCATAGATGCGCCCAATTGTCTTGGACCATTGGATCTTTCTTATTTAATCACAATCATTGGATCTTCATGTCTCTTCTGCTATCAGGTTGACTTAACAGCCATATTTTGCTTTTGTGGTAAGAATTGTCATATTTCGTGGCAAGTATAGTCATAAAATATAAATTGTATAAGCTCATTTTTAGGAATTTTACCTTACTTTTTGAGTGTGATTTTGATCCAATGACTCAGATTCATCCATTTTTTATCTACTGTCTGAGAATTACTGGGGCATCATAGAAAAAATTCACCTCATGTGTACTCAAAAAACAAGTGTGTACATTTAGAAACTCCCATCGAGAGAATATTCAATGCCCTTAGGGCTCGTTTGGATGGTATATTGAGAAGGGGTATTAGTTTTCCCCCTCTTAAGACGGTGGGCTCAGGTTTATCACCTGGTTTGGCAACCCAAAAATGCTGGGTGTTAGGTCTGTCTCCCCCTCTCTCTTGTACCGCCTAATACTCCCGCACGGGAATTATTTATGGGTGGGTTTTGGAGTGTTATTAGTTCATATCTCCGGATAAGGCCAAAATAATACCCCTATACAAAACAACTTATCCCCCATTTTATCCCTCATCCAAATCAATTACTATTTTATCACCATTTTTAATATGTGGATAATATCTTATTAGTCAATATCTCCTTCATAAATAATACCTCCAATTTTTATCTCGCATCTAAACGAGTCCTTAGGACACAACGTGGCAGTATCCAAGTCTCTCCCACCACCATTGTTGTAGGACTCCCACACTTAGTATCAGGCTCCATTAAGTGTGTGGTTTGAGGAAAAGCATGGAGCATTTCATGGTGGCACCGCAGGGCATTGAATAATTTTTCCCTCGTACGTAAATAAACCCAAATGCGGACCATGTGGTGTGTGAGTGTGTCCCTCGCAACAATTTGCAGTTAGGAAGGTAGGTACGGTCATACAAAAATACAAAGACTCGAGAGAGAAAGAGAAAAGAAGAAATCAAGAAACAGCGATGAACGAAGAAGACCGAACCCAATCCCCACTCCTCGACGCCCCCGCCGCCGCAGAAAGCGGCGATACAGTGCTCGACGGGGGCGGCGATGGAAACGGAGTCAGCAGCGGCGGCAGTGGCAGGAGCCGAGTGAGGGGGCCCTGGTCGCCCGAAGAGGACGAGATACTGAGCCGAGTCGTGAGCAAGTTCGGTGCGAGGAATTGGAGCCTGATCGCCCGAGGAATCCCGGGGAGGTCCGGTAAATCGTGCCGCCTGCGGTGGTGTAACCAGCTCGACCCTTGCGTCAAGCGCAAGCCCTTTACTGGTAATCGTAACGGGATTCGCGATTTAGTTTGGATTTCAGTTATGTGTTTGGATTCTGCATTTGCGTACATGCTGATTTTTTGTCTGTGGTGCTTTTGCGTGCTCATTGAATTTTAAATCTGAGGGTTTTAGGATTTTGTTTTCGTGATAGTTCTGTCATCTGTGGTGTGTTGTTGTGTTCCACCGGGTCAACGAAAACTTGGCCCACCGAACATCTGCCCCGAAAAGAGGCTGGACTTGGCCTGCCCGGCCTTAGGG
>BPLS01027042.1:0-18736 GCA_019656275.1 Rhododendron kiyosumense
TATATTTATATATTATTTATTATTTATATAAAATAAATATCTCACGGCCCGGTTCGGTTAATCCACGGTTTCGTAATGAAAATCCGTGGACCGAACCGCGAGTCACGGTTTTCTAATTTTTCAATCCGTGTCCGGACCATTAATCCACGGACAAAATCCAAAAGGTACGGATCGGTTCGGTCCGGACCGGTTTCACGGTTCACCGGATTTTTTGAGCAGCCCTAGTTCAAACGGATTAAATATTGGAGCACTTAATTTTTTAACCATATTTTTTAATATATAAATGGTGTAAAAAATTAAGTTCTCTAATTTTCAATCCGTTTGAACCAGTATGAAGATCTTATTTTATTGATCATTTTATCCTAAATGGTCATATTGAATTTTTGTCTTTGAGACTCTCATTTAAGAGTACATGTATTTTATTTTGTTCTAGGACTCTTTTACGGTGCTCATTGAAAGCATTAGAGCAAAAAATTTATTATGACTATTTAAGAAAAAATGATACAAAAATAAAATTTTCACACCAGTTCAAATGAATTAAAAATTTGAGCACTTAATTTTTTAACCATATTTTTTACCGGACCGTTTATGTGTTCTGTTCTGTTTCCGTTAAGTCCATTATCAAGCTTTTTTTGTCCATTTGAGAGTAGAAATAATGTGGAGCCTTGGATTTGGCATAATGCATCCCAGCCACACACTGGCCCATACTGGACAGTGGAAGACCGGAGGGGAGCCGAACCCAGGTGAGGTGCTTGTGTGTTGGTTATAGCATCTGTTGAAGAAGATCTGGTTCAATGTTGCTTAAAAGTGGACTGGGTTTCACACAGGCACTCGCCAAGCCCGTGCCAAATCCTAGCTTGCACAAGGGAGCAGAATCTTATAGTTGCAATTGGCAAATATTTTTGGAAAATGATATTGACACTCCAAAAATTAATTGAGGCATTAAAAAAAACAAATGAATGTGACTTTGAAATTACACTGATATTGGAGTACCTCTATCAATTATTGGAGTACCAATATCAGTTTCCATATTTTTGTACAGAATACGTTATGGGGTATTTGAACACATTGACTGCCTACCAAAGAATGACGAAGCCAATAGCCAATGATTTTGTTCTAAAATTCTCCTACCAAATATCTCTCCTTCCTCTCATCACCACAACCTTCTATACTCTCCACACAACTCTAGCATGTGGTGGAGTCTTTGATAATCTTCTAGAGTATTTCGAAATCCTTTGGAATTGAACGTGAGTCATGACCAACTATTAAAGAAACTAAGTAGTGAAAATTGCGGTAGAGGGCAATGGGTTCATTTTGGAAAATAACTTACGGAAGATTTAATGGTAAGTCATTTTCATCCAATTACTGAAAAATATTTTACATGTAAAATGTTTTTCTCATTTTTTACACAACCAAACACCAAAAAATAGGAAAATATTTTACACCCAAACAAATGGAGCCTTAAGTTTAAGTTAAAATACTCACAGCCTTAACATACTCATAGCCATAGTAGTTAAAATCTTATTCTTGGGTTTTGTTAATTTCCTAGTTTAGTGATTACTGGAGAATCATTTTGTTCAAGGAGGATGAACATTATCTTTTCTGTGATTGTTGGAAATTGTTTAGGGTCCACAGAATCAATACACTTTTTGGCATTAATAAATTAGTTTGTGGTGGTACCCACATAATTTTCACAAATTTCGAGGAGGGCAATGTTCACTCTTTAAAGGAGGGTGAAAAAAAATTCTTTGGTTATTGGGGTCTAAAATCTAGTTAATACAATGGTTCATATTGGATTTAACTTCTAAATTACGTCCATTACGGTTTGAGAATAAATTATATACACCGGTGACGTGATGTAATGTAATTGATTTAGATGAAACAAATATTTACACCGACGATGTAAATAATTTAATCTCTTATTATGATTTTGCTTGAGTCCGATCTTAAATGAAATCCAATTGCTTATATGTAATTCACGGAAACTCTCTCTCAATTTCTCATTTGAGCCTTCCTTAACTAAAATCAAAGATCGTTTATGCATTTTATGATCAAATCCCGTTCTCTTGAATTTAACTTAAATCTGGGAGTTTTGTCTTTATTTGAATTTTTTGAGTCATTTTTTTGCTAAAAAGTGGTTATTTCTTAAAATATTTGGGTAAATAAAAAAAATTACTTTTTCCTGATTCCTCTCGTTGAGACGAATCAATAACCCTCAAAATTTGGCGCAAAATTAACAAATACAAAAAAAATTCAAATAAGAACAGTTCAAAAAAACGGGGCCTAAAGATGAACAACTTGAGGAATTTTTTCCGTTGTTTCTCTTCGTTCCTCCCCTTTCCAACACGAATCCCCTATAAATCGTCTCACTCTTTAGTTTTTTGGATTGGTTCTACTTCGACTATTGTTTGTCACCATTGGAAGGATAGAGTAGTTGGTTGATTTGTCTATGCCATAAATCGATTTTCTTTTCTATCTCTTTGATATCTTAATGTTAGAGACATTGAAATTATCTTCCAGTTATATAGACTGATGGGAATTATATGGTTCGTAAGAAAATGTTTTTTTGTTTCTGTTTGTTGCATTTGTGATTTGTACTTCTCCAAAGTTATTTAAGTTGAGATATATTTTGCTATTGCGGTGATTGACTTCTTGTTCTGCCCTCTAGATTTGCTGAAGATTTGAGAAGGATTAGAGATTCCTCTTTACCAGTCCTACTACTGAAGACCCTCATTTTTCGAGCTTATTGGGAAGAACATGGAACTAAGGGACAGGATCAACTCAGGCTTGTATGCCCGGGTTGGAATACCATCGTTTCACGAAAGGAGGTTTATGGGATGTTCCTTCAAATGTACAACACTTATGTCTCTCTATATCCGGATCAAAGCTTTGGTTTCATCTAAAAACACTAACATTTTCGAGGAGGGGAAATAGTCTTAATGAGCTGAAAGTAGTAGCTATTCTATGTTATGAACTTGGGGATGCCGATCTTAAATTAGCAATTGCTTTCCCTACTGTGTAGCTTAAAACTGGATTGGGCTAGGTTCAAGCTCTCGCCAAGTGGGTGCCGAATTCTTACCTGCACAAAGGACCACAGTATAATCATTGCAATAGGGATGAAAATATTTTGGTACAAGATACATTCCGGGGTTTTGAAACCCATTGGATCCCTACCGGAGCATGGCAAAGCAAATTTTGTTGCTTACTCATGCTACGATGTTAATGAGATTTTGAGGTTTTAGAAAAGCATTTTACTGGATAGATTTGTAGGTGGACTTTGTTGGAAATTCACCCAAGTGGTGTTAAAGGGTGGAGTAAAGCTAGTATAAGTAGCTTGTTATCTCGTCGTTGTACGCAGAACTGTAAGCATAATCTCAATACAGAAATGAAATAGTACAATTCATCTTCTTGAATTCTGTTATGATATCAGAGCCAGTCATGACGAAAGTCTATGGTTCTTGATTCAAGATTCCACCATTTTTCTGCTAAGCATTAAGGAATAAGCAGCATTCGATCATTGCATAGTACTTGTGTTTTCAATTCTTGCTATCGCAAATATTAGTAATTTTGGATGTGTTTCAAAGATACTTTCACACTCAAGCTTGCGCCTCACGCACATGTATGCAAATTATGTGACTTAGGTGATAGGTCCACGAGCTAGCCTTTATGGGATGTTTGTAAGAAACTTCCTATATATGATTACGAGTAGTTGTTTTTGAAATCTACTCGATGAGATCTTTCAAACAAGTTCCATAATGAGGGTAGGTTTGGATTAATAAGTTAAGTGACTTATTTTTCTTGTCTTTATTAAAAAATAAGTTAATAAGGCAACTTTTTTTTTTTAACTTATTCTTGTCTTTATTCAAAACATTATGAGTTTTGATCATATTTTTTCTTTACTTTTTTGATTCCTCTCACCGAGATGAATCAATAAGTCACAAAAATTTGACGTAAAACTAACAAATGAAAAAAAAATTTGAATAAAGACAAAAAAAAAAGTTACTATTCTACTTTTAAAGCCAAATCAGAATATGAAAATTTACACACAATAAAAAAGTCATTTACACTCCCAAGTGAAGAATTTACACCCCCAAATGCAGAATTCACAATCATTTAAAAGACAGAATTCACACTCTAAAAAGACAGAATTCACACCAATTGATTCGGATGATTCAATGGCAGTTAGAGGAGCATCAGTGGGTGGGTGTCATTGTGGCGGACATCCTTCATCTTATTAATGGTTTCTTGAGTGTACGTACGTGCTTTGTTCGGCGGAGTGGCAATGGGGTTGTCCATGTACGTACATTGTTCGGCGGAGTGGCAATGGGGTTGTCCATAATGTTGCTCAGAAGGTAGTGAGAGGTCCTAAGTGCTCTACGTGGAAGTTTAGGCCTCCTTTGTGGCTGCTATCTATGCTTCATGAGGATGGTTGCCCGTTGTAATTTTGTTTCGATTTATATTGTGATCAATAATAGTACCCTCTAACATCAGACAAAAAAGAAAAAGACAGAATTCACACCCCTAAACTCATAATTCACCCTCCCTCAGACAATTCACAACCCCTCCCCCTCCCAAATGCAAAATTCACACCCTCTAAAATGACAGAATTCACACTCGCCCAAATGCAAAATTCATCCCCTCTAAAATGTAGAATTCACACTCCCTAAAATATAAAATTCACACCCCCTAAGTGAAGAATTCATACCTCTAAATGCAGAATTCACATCTCTTTTGCACAATTCACACCCTTCAAAAAGACTAAATTCGCATCACCTTTGCACAATTCACACCCTCAAAAAAAGATAAAAATCACTCTCCCCCCAAACACAAACTTCACACCCTTAAAATACATAATTCACACCTCTAAAACATAGAATCCATACCCCTAAATGCAAAATTCACACTACTTGTAGGCAGTTCACAACCCTTCTAAAATGCAGAATTCACATCCCATAAAATGAAGAATTCACACCTCTCTAAATGTGGAATTCACATCTCCTGTGCACACAATTCACTCTCTAAAAAGAAAAATTCCACACCCCCTCAAATTGATAGAATTCACTTCCCTAGACATAAAATTCACACTTCTAAAATGCAGAATTCACCTCTCTAAATGAAGAATTCACATCGCAGAAAAAAAAAAAAAAATAGAATTCACATTTCTTAAATACAGAATTCACACATCTCTAAATGAAGAATTTGCATCGCAAAAAAAAAAAAAAAAAAAACGAATTCACATTTCTTAAATGCATAATTCACACTTGAAAAAGTACACAATTCACACACCCTCATAGAATTCACACCCATCAAAAAATTTATTTTTTCCATACATAATTTCACATTTAATATGGATCTTATTTGATAAATCTTGTCGAGTTTGTTCTAAAAATACAATTTTTACAAAATATGGATACATATAACAACAGTTATAGCATGTAGGAATAAAATACAAAATATGTGAATTCGGTTGTTACAAAATAGTGGGAGGCCTTTTTGGCTGCCATTCCCGATGATTTTTACCGCATAGCCCAAGAGACAAAATGGCAGCCAAAAAGGCCCCCCACTTTTCGCTTACCAATATGCTGAATAAATCTTTGTTGAAATCAGTACGTCAAAAACCCAATAAACAAATTTATGAATAAACTTAGAGAATAGATTAAGAAAAATGATTTTGCCACTCTTTTTTTGATTGACGCTACTTTTCTGCAAGTGTATTTTTGCACGAAAAATACACTTGCATGGGAGTGCTGTTAATAAAAAAGAGCGAGTGGTAAAATCAGGCTCCGTTCCGGAACGCTTCTTAAAAAATAAGTACTTATTTTACAACTTCTCATTCAAAAATAATAAGGGCCATCCCACAAAATTCAAATCAAAAGTTCCTTTCACATTTTCAAACTCACAAATAATATAAATGAAAAAAAAAAAATCAATTTTTTTTGCACCGTATTAAAGATCTCAATGAGATCTATCAAACAAGATCCATAGTGATAGGAAAATTATTTGCATAAATACATGATTTTTGAACTTGAAGTTGCCTTATACAAAAAATAAGACTGTTGCTATGATAATGGGCACCGGCGGAGAGAAATCGCACCGGCGGCCGAGCCGGGCAGTCTCCGGCCACCGGACGGCCGATCCGAGCCGTCCAAAAATTCTAAAAAAAAAACCAAGCCCCCTACACACCTCGGATGCCGTTGATTCCCGCGCCGGCCCCCTTGGTTTTTTTTTTTAGAATTTTTGGACGGCTCGGATCGGCCGTCCGATGGCCAGAGACTGCCCGGCGTGGCCACCGGTGCGATTTCAATCCCGGCACCCATTGGCACCTATGTAAATTCTTCCAAATAAGTGGAAAGCTTCTTATTTTTCTGGAACGGGGTTTCTTTTTCCACAAAAAATAAGAACTTTTTATGGTTATGGAACACAGCCTCAGCATCCTAGATTAATAGGACTTGTTAGTATACAACGACCGAGAAGCCATCCACAAAACTTGCAAAACTTTTGTGGTGCTTAGACAAAATGAAAGTATGATGCTCCCAAAATCGCTTGAGAGTACCATAGCCGGACGCCAAAACTTCACTAATAATTCTCTTTTATCCTACTCTTACATTGGTGTTTCAATTGAAGATTTACGTCTGCGAAAAAACATACAAACCCCCCCCCCCCCAAAAAAAAAAAAAAAAACACAACTTGGCCAAATCTCTTAGTTTTGTTTTTCCCTTTTTATCCTTCAAACTAGGCACCTTTTTTTTACTTAGTCTCTAAACTATCAATTTGACAATTTCATCCATTCAACTATCATACTGTTACCTACTTAATCCAATAGATAACGGAAGTTAGGAATTTGGACGAAAAATGCCATGTATGGCCTGTTTGGAACTTTGTAGAGCAGATACTTGATTATGAGAGCTTTAGAGATAAAAATTAATTATGATCCTTTAGGATAAAATAATAAGAAAAATACGATTTTCGCACTGTTTTCAACAGATTAAAAATTAGAGTATTAATTTTTTAACCATATATTTTAGTATATAAACCTCCTTAAAAATTTAAGTGCCCGAATTTTTAATCTGTTTGGATCGGTGCAAAATTTTTATTTTTCTGATGATATTATTGTAAAGAGTCATGATTTATTTTTATCTCTAGGGCTATCATAATTAAAAATTTGTTTTTTATATGGGACCTTTTAGAGCAGATATTTGATTATGAGAGCTCTAGAAATAAAAATTAATTATAACCTTGTAGTATAAAATGATTAGAAAAATAAGATCTTCACACCAGTTTACTCGGATTGAAAATTAGACCACTAAATTTTTAACCAAATTTTTAATATAAAACTGCCTAGATTCTATATAAAGAACTCAGTCTTTTAAATATATATGTGTGTGTGTATTTGTTAGTCTCTATAAAATGCTTCACGAGATTTTGAAATATGAACCTTGTAAAAAAATAAAGTACTCCGATTTTCAATCTGTTTGAATCGGTGCGAAGATCTTATTTTTTTGATTATTTTATCCTAAAGTGTCAAAATTAATTTTTATTTCTAAGGCTCTCATAATCAAGTATCTGCTCTACAGGGTCCCAAACAGGCCTTACATGGCATTTTCCGTCAAAATTCCTAACTTCCGTTATTTATTGGACTAAGTAGGTAACAAAATGATAGTTGAGAGGATGAAATCGTCAAATTGATAATTTAAGAACTAAGTAGAAAAAATGTGCATAGTTTAGGGGATAAAAAGAAACAAAAAACTCATGCTCTTTGATTCTACATACACCAACGCCTTAGGGCTGTAAATGAACTCAGCCATTCGCGAACTGTTTGAGACTCGGTTCGGCAAGAACTCGTTCAAGTTCGATTCGTTAACTAAACGAATTGAACCTGAACCTCAATTTTAGGCTCGTTCTGTAAATGAGCCAAACCTGAGCCTAACGGTATTCGGCTCGGTTAGGTTTGCGAACCTATACTTAAATTTAATTAATAATTCAATAGGAGTCTATTTGTAAATGTAAAAAATTTTAAGGTTGTATATATAATTCAATACTTATTTTTCTCCCAAATTCTATACGATCAATGAGAGAGTATGGGTTTGCTTGAGTTTAATGAGCTGAGCCGAACCAAACCTGAGTGTTGACTGGCTCAATTCGAGCTTAGATTCGGCTTGGCTCGATTTATTTGAGTTTAACGAGCCAAACTCAAGCCAAGATGTTCAAGTTCGAATCGAACCCGAGCCAGACTAGTTTCTTAACGAACCCAACCGAGCCGAACCTGAGCCTTGAAAAATTTTAACAAGCCGAACTCGAGCCAAGTTGTTTAAGCTCGAATCGAACTCGAGCCGAACTCATACCTTAACGAACCCGAGTCGAACTTAACATGGTTTGGCTTGATTCATTTACGGCCCTAACACTCCCCCCCCCCCCCCCCCAAAAAAAAAAAAAAAAAAAAACAACAACAACTTCACCAATTCTCTTCTATCCTACTTTTACATTGGCGTTTCAATTGAAGATCAGTAGATTCAGTACCGTTGCGAAAATAATATACAAAACAACAATCCCTCCGCCCCGCAAAAAAAAATTTAGCACAAGACAACGTAAATAAAACTAGTTTAAATATATATTTTTTTACAATAAAGAAGAACTTCATAAATAAAAGAGTCACTACATCCCATAGTTTATTACAATCCAAAGCACAGAGTTAAGAGAAACAAAAATAAGAAGAATACCTCAAGCATATCAAAAGGTACAATCTTCCAAAGCATAAGAACGAATGATATCTCATTCGTGGTCAGAGGGTAAGAAGTGTCCACTTCTAAATGGATTCTAGAAGATGCCGCAAACTTAATCAAAAAATATGCTTGATGGAATCTGCTATGCGAGACAAATCTAGCTGTCCGTGTAAATATCTTTTATGTTAGGCTTTGTTTGGAACCTATAGAAAGGAAAGGAAAAAAAAAAAGGAAAATTAAAAAAATTTCCTTCCATTAAGAAAAAGAAGAGTGAAGAAAGAATTTCAAGTGGAGTGAATATTACTGTATTATTTTTCTCTCATTTTCAATCTCTTTTATTTTACGGAGTATTTTATTTTATTTTCCTTTCCCTGAGTTCCAAATAGAACCTAAAAACAGCAACCGGTTACGAGCGACGGTCATCATCTCCGTCGAATTCTCTCGTAATAAACCCTGCAATTTTCCCAGGCGTGCATTTCTGGGGAATTCTATAACCAGTGTAAGATCTCTTTCACACACAAAACGAGAGCCCGAGAGACAGAGAGTGTCCAGATTTATAGGCAGGGATTATTAGGGGTTCCTGGTGCGCACCTATTTTTTGAATACCAACTAACCAACCAATTGAGATTCGTTTACGGAAGGGTTTGTTCGGAAACCCGCGCCTAATATCTCCTCCTCAACCGAGAGAGAGTAACAGAACAGATTTCCTTTCATGGCAAAATCAGAGGCCGCCGCGGAAACCCCCACGCCCATGAAGTCAAAGAAAGAACGAGAGAAACTGTTAAAGCTGTTCTTCAACGAACTAGATATCGTTTCTTCCTTGAGAGAGTTGAAGGAATTCAAGTGTCCGATGCCCGGAGAGATTATCGGTGACCCTGTTGTGGTGGCCTTTGCGCAGGTTAGACCCACGGTTTAACTGCATTCTTAATTTTCTTTATCAAAATCTTGATTTCATTATAACGGAATACAGAGAAACCTCTGTTTCAGTTTCTCTGGTCAGTAACTATTCACCACCTCTCTCTCTCTAGGCAACAATTATTGACCAAATTCAAGAAGACATCAAGAAAATTGACGGACAAGTTGGAGCTCTCTACGATGAGGCAGATGGTGCACAACAACATCATCAAGAATCAGAGTAAGTTACTGCCACTTGCCAAGCGTTTCAATTCTTTAACTTAAGTTGCCATGATTGTAATTCATCGTAGCATGACTTGTTTTGCCCCAAGATTCGATGAAGCTTCTGGAAGGATGACAGATTCAATTTACAGAAGGCCTACTATTGAAGATACTTTATTGTTCGAACTTATTGGCAATTACATCGAATTGAGGGATAGGATCAGACTCCGGGTTGTATGCCCGGGATGGAATGACGTTGTTTCCCAAAAGAAGGTCTAGGGAACGTTTGTTCAAACGGGGAATTTGATTTCATTTTTCTCATTAAAGAATTATTTCTCTAAATTTCCGGATCCCCTTGGTTTCATCCACGATGAACACTTTGAAGGAGGGGACATGGTATTAGTGAGCTCTTGTCAAGGCATTCTATGTTTACGAACAACAAACGGATACATCATCGGTAACCATCACAGTGAATACTGAGCCCTCCCAGCCCAAACGATCAACCATGGACTTGGGGATGACGATTTTAAATTAGCAATTGCTTTTGCTACAAAATCCCTCAACCTTGCCTTTGAGGTCTATGCCGAAGGCAGGTGGTTCACTATTGTATCATCGATTAAAGGGCCACATTTATTGCATCTACGAAGGGATGGGCTCTACCACAATGGCTCTGCGTACTTTCTGAGCGAGTGGGGCTGCATTTTCAAGTTCGATTTGGCGACGAGAGGGAGCTTTCTGCTTCGACATAATGCATTGCATAGTGACATCCTTGGTGTCTTTCAAAACAGAGTGTGCACCTTTCAGTTTGATAGAGTGGCAGCTAGTTGTGAGTTGGTCGTAGCTTCAGTCAAGGAAAATGTGGTTCAGTGTAGCTTAAAATTGCTTAAAATTGGACTGGGCTAGGCTCAAGCTCTCGCCAAGCTGGTGTCAAATCCTCACCTGCACAAAGGACCACAATCATAGTTGTTAAAAACTTACGATATACGATATGTATCTTACGATTTGTATCGTCTCCTTCAGAGAACGATACGTATCTCATCATGTATCCTTTTGTATAAAAATCCTACGATACGACCGCGTATCCTACGATTTATACGCGTATCCTAATTTTGTACGTATCCTATGATTACTTATTCAAAAAAAGTAAGACCTTATTTCAAGAAGTAGAACCCCAAATGCATTAATCTAAACCGTTTGATTTAATTATGACATCTTTCAAACCCTTTGATAGAAACTCAACCTCAATGTAGGTCTTATATAAAAGAAAGAACCATACTTTGATTGTATTTTGTCTTACTTTTTTTTCCCTAACAAAGGGAACATAAAGCCTTAATGTAATAGGCCCTAGTTGAGAGACTTGAAATTTTGCAGAGTATTTTTTTTAATGTAAGCATAGATTTTTAGTATTTTGACAAAGTTTCAATTGACAAAACCCAAATATGATAGATATTATCAAACAAGATATAAATATATAGTTTTAATAAACTCTAAAATATTTAGCTCTAGAAGCTCTAGAATATCCTTGTGAAACATCTAGAGTTTTTTTTTTTTTTTTTTGTGAGAATTGAAAATTAGTCTCATGTGTAATTCTAGAATTATCTCAAAATTTATCTTGTATGAAAATATCTTTGTATTAGAATCTTCCATGGAGTAGTACAAATAGGAATGGGTTCTAAACATTTTGTACCAAGCCAAAAAAAGTTTGAGTTCAAGTGCAATACAAATACTATCATTCTCTACTCTTGTCTTCTTGTCTTTAGTATTCTCCCTCTTCCAAACATATTGCCCAACTACACAATAGAAACTCATACTCTCCCAGCAAATGTATCTCAAGATACACGATACGTATCTCGATACGAACTATACCACTGAAAAAACGATACATGATACGTATCCCAATTTAAAAACATTGACCACAATATAATCATTGCAATCGGGATGAAAATATTTTAGTACAAGATACATTCCGGGGTTTTGGAACCCATTGGATCCCTACCGGAGCATGACAAAGCAAATTTTGTTGCCTACTCATGCTACGATGTTAAAGAAATTTTGAGGTTTTAGAAAAGCATTTTATTGGATAGATTTGCAGGTGGACTTAGTTGGAAATTCACCCAAGTGGTGTTGAAAGGTGAAGTAAAGCTGGTATAAGTAGCTTGTTAATCTCTTGGTTGTACATAAAACTGTTCGGAAAATCTCAATACAGAAATGACATAGTACAATTCATCTTCTTGAATTCTGTTATGATATGGTTCTTGATTCAAGATTCCACCATTTTTCCGCTCAAGCATTAAAGAATATGCAGCATTCTGCTCATTGAATCCGCGTCACAATCACCGATTGTTGATAGCTCAGGTAATCAAGTTTCTAATCCAGTCTGCAATGGATTAGCTCTGGTCATTATTTACAATGAATGTGTTTTTACAATATTTTTTGGTGGTATTTGGTAGCGACGTGCGAATGTATGATCATAACTACGATCAAAGTATATATATTCGAGAAGTGCGCATGGTAGCTCGGATAACTTTAGTTTTTTACAATATTTTTTTGGTGGTGTTTGGTAACGATGTGCAAATGTATGATCATAACTACGATCAAAGTATATATATTCGAGAAGTGCACATCGTAGCTCGGATAAAGGGTGACTAAAGAAAAACAAAAGTCATATGGACCAAACTCATTTTCATCTGATCAATATATATATATATAGACCAAACCTGCAACGCCCTCGTTATTACAATATTATTTAGCACCTAAAAAAAATGACTTTTGATCGATGCACCTAAAAAAAATGTCATCAAATTAATCTCTTTGCATCGTTCCAATTTTATCGGAGCACAGTCCCAGAAGGGATGAAATTAATCTCTTTCACCTCGTGGGTTCTATTAGTTTTGTTAAACAGTGGACCTTGTAGATACTCATGGCTAGAGGTGGCAATTTCAATCCATATTTTGTAACCCGTCCAAATTCGCTCACTTATAACTCAATCCAACCCGCCCATATTATATAATGGGTTGAATCCATATTAATCCATATTTATATGGGTTTAGATGGGTTAAAAATGAGTTCAATATGAGTTGAAAGGAAAAGATTCATGCTGGCCAGTTTTTTTTAATTGCTCCCGTCTTTAGTCCAAAACTTTTTTTAGTTGCTCCCGTCATAAGTCCAAAACCCACACTGGTCCAGAGAAGTAGCATTTCTCTCTCTCCTCTCTCTCTCTCTCCTCAAATCAAATCCTGTTCCATCTCAATCTCTGTTTTCAGTAATTTGCTTCGTCGTTCTCAACATATTGTATGTTATTCACTCAAGAGAAAAGCTGTCAAAAAAAAATTAGAGCTGTTAAAAAAAAATCGTCTCTCTCTCTCTCCATTTTCGTGGAAACACAAATCAATTATCTCAACCCACTTCTGCAAACAAATCTCTCTCTCTCTACCCTATCCACTTCTGTTCATCAATCCCATTCCTCCGTTCCACTATTAATCCCTGCCTCTATTTCAACATTAAAAGTCCAGAAGTAAAAAAAAAATTTATGAGACAACTTTCAATTGCATAGAGTTTAGAGTCTAAACTAGTAGATCAAGTGCTTCGCAGCGGGTTTGATCCTCTCCATCTCCCTTGTCGTTGCGATCGTCGTCGCCAGCTTCCTCTTCGTCCAGAACGTATTCTCTCTCTCTAGATTTCTTCATTCGCGTGTAATTTGAAATCTAAATGATTTTCATTGCGATCGTATTTTTCAATGACAAGATTGCAATTATAGATGGATATCGAAACTTGTTTTTTTCCAAAGGAGATGTTCTAAAAAATTTGTTTCCTCTAGAAACAGGAAAATAATTTTTGAATGCAATAAATGTAACACCTATCCCTTTACTACCATCAGAAATGAAGGAAGGGGGAGGAGGGAAAAAAGAAATGAAGGAAAAAAAGAAGAAGTACAAATTGGTCAGGTCGGGCGGGTTTGGGTTTGACTTGACCCATATTTGACCCGACTCATTCCAACCCGTTTACTATTTGACCCATATTTGACCCGCCCATATTTGACCCATGACCCATTTCAACATGCCCAAACCCGTCCAGACCTGCCCATTTGCTACCTCTACTCATGGCATTTGCTGTGTGGATACACACGAAATATTTAAAAATGTTAAAATGTATATGGTCAATTATACTTTTTTGCGCATAGACAGTGTTCAATTCCTGTAAGCACACATCTCCTCCCCAAGTTCCCTAGATAAAATATATTAAGTTTAACAAATGATAAAAAAAAAAGAAAAAGAAACTATTCCATCATTTTCCAAAAGAATATGCAAAACATAGCTAAATCTTCATTGACAAAACTGCCCTCGAAAATATATGTTGCTTTTGACTTACCAATGCGAGTGAGATCATAATGTAGAGAATCAATGTTAATTGTTCCAATTTTATCGGACGTCCCCGAAGGGACACAACTACGGTACTCCATTGTTGATCTTCCTAATCCACATCAGATTCTTTATACTAAAATTTATTTTTTCTTTAGTTATTATGTATCCTTTGTCTAACTAAGAATTCCAAATTTGACCAGTTCTTTTAATTTGGTAGTTTAATTTTATAAGCCTATTTTATGAATACTTAGGAAAGTTTTGAAGGTCCAAAGCAAAAATATTATTGGTCAAGTATTTGGCTAGCTTTGACGTCGTTAATAATAGTAGGAGGGTCCATATGGCTTACACGTACGTCGACACCCACGAGGTAATTATTAGTCGTATAATAAGGCGTCAAATAAAGGGTCAAGCTCGTTTCCATAAGTAGAAGAGCAATTTTGTTCACCTTCACTTTGTTTACCCTCGACGAGGGTATACTCATTCCATGTCTCATTTACGGCTTATCTCGAGTCTACATTGATATGCTGAACCATTATTAATTATGTTTGTTGTATTTTCGGTATTGAATATATATCCATGCAAAATAATAAACTTAATGAGATCCATGGGTAATTACTAGCCACTCTCAACTTAAGCTAGTCATTCGTTTTTATATTATTAGAAAATATCGTAGTTGTTCAAGCACTTTCAGATGTGTGATTAATTAAGCTAATTTTGGCAGAGATGTTCTTAATTATTTGCAAAATACTTACACAAGATGAACGATTTGAATTATTAGTGTCGGTCCAGGTAACAATTTGAATTACTAGTATTAGTGTCGTTCCGGATTGGCGCCCGTAAAAGAGAGGTTTGGAGGGTATGTATAAGATAATGATAAGAATAGTATCTCAAATCCGTAACTTAATTGACCGTTTGTATCGGTGTGCACGGCATTGATAGGGACAAAGTCCAACAAAACCTATTTAATTTCTCTTCACACTCATGCTAATAAAGAGAAGAAAAGAGGAGAAAAAAAGAAAAGAAAACAAAAAAGTATAGGATCAATACTATAGTAACTCCGCTAGGTTCGTGCTTAGAGTTTTATCTTTCTTTCTCAGTCGATTCTAAGCCTGGATAAAAGAGGAGGGTTGTGCGTTAAATAGCTAACAACCAGCACGTAAAAAGCCCGTTAGATCTTTATGACATGAATCCAAATATAATTACGAGACATGCTAGGGTGTTCCCTTTAAGTGATGTGTTGCGCCTGCCTTCGGGTACTTCGAAAAATGAGCAACAGAGCAAAGAAAAAGGATCTCCATATGGTTTTCATAAACTTAGAAAAAACTTATGATAGGGTGCCTAGAGACACCATAAGATGGATTCTGGAGAGAAAAATGAGTGACCAAAGGATATATCGAGATGATTAGAGACATGTATGAATGTGCCGTCACTACCATTAGATCACCAGTAGGGAAAACAAGTGAATTTTCAATTACTGTAGGATTGCATCAAGGGTCAGCCTTGAACTCATACCTCTTTTCCTTAGTTACGGATGAATTGACTAGACAACTTCGGGAGGATATCCCACGGTGTTTGCAGATGACATTGTCCTCGTAGATGAAACCGCTAGAGGTGTTAAAATGAAACTAAAAATTTGGAGGGAAGTATTAGAGTTAAAGGATTTTTAGATAAGTAGGAGTAAAACTGAGTATAGAATGTGTAAGTTTAGTGGTACTAGCAGTGCGCATGAAGAAAAAATGATGATTCAAGACCAGAAGATACCGAAAATGATCATTTTAGGTATTTAGGCTCAATTATTAGTAGAGATTAAGAGATTGCCGATTATAAGACCCATAAGATTCAAGTGGGGTGGCTCAAGTAAAGGAGCGCTACTGGTGTATTATGTGACAAGAGGGTACCCACAAAATTGAAAGAAAAATTTTATGGAACTGTCAAATTCCAAATTCCAAGAGCCTACTGGTGTATTACATGAGGAACCTTGCATTCTTTTCCAAATTTAAGAACACCTGATTTTTTTTTTGGGAGATTAAGAGAGTGGTAGATTTGTGATATTAGTTTGGTTAGATAGGCTACATGAATAGGAAAAAAAAAAAGTTTCAGTCTTGTTTTGATAAAAAACACAAGAAAGAACACCATATGTTCGATATATTTTTATCCAAAAAAAAAGGTAATGGAGGGAAGTGCATGAATGGCGAGAAACAGAGGTGGAGAGAGAGGGAGAGTGAAATTGTAGTAGATTCTTATTTTGGTTATAGATTAGAAGTAACCATTGTGGACTTCAATATTGTTAGACTTAGCAATCTCTTAAATGAATAATTAAACGTTGATATGTCAACTTTTAGTTATCAATTTTTTATTATACCACTGACTTTTCCTAATGCCTATTAAAGGTTTTTTGTGGCAAGTACTGAGAAGTGCTACCCGTTGTTCATTCGCAGCTGCAAGGGTATGATATCAGGGAATTGTTGCAGAACTCTTGATAGGTGTTGCATTTCTCTCTGTTTGAAGGTATGCAGTTGTACTTGATCCATTCATCTTCAGTTTTCTCCTTGTTTACTGTATCTCTGTTATTATTTATTTTTTTCATTGTCATTGTTTCAGTTCTTTCATACCAGAAAATTGAAGTAGAATGGTTGATGAAAGCCATTTACATCTGTGAACAGTGATCAGTGGCGGAGCCAGAACTCCCATTCAGCGGGAGCACCTGTTTATGTATATCAACCAAGTCATTGCTCAACCACCATTGATCATTCATTCGGTTTTGCACTTGATTGTTCAATTTTTGCTTCGAAACACTAGAAAATGAGTTGGATGGATTCAAAAAATGCCAATTTGCTATTTGCCTCGATAAACAACCAAGTAGTAATTGATTTAATTTGGAGGAGTGTAAACATACATTTATTTACAAGTTCTATACTTGGAAGAGAATTTCATTTCCATCCTATGTATGTTAATTTACGAAGATGAACAATATGCTGCAAGATAAAATATTCAAAGTCGCATTGAAAGAATACGAACATCGAATTGCTATATGTAAAGATTGTCGATCGTTTCCGTCAAGAAATAAAAAGAATTAGAACTGCTTGTATCTTTAATTTGATAACTAGCTACTAGTTGCTTCACAACATTTAGGAGTGAACGATGTGAACCTGTCATAAAAAAGTTGAAACATTATTTGCTTATGGTGTATCTTATTAACTCCACGTACAATGCTAAGATACCGTTCCGTTTTTTTCAAAAATCATGTTTTTAAAAAAGAAGGTAATTTCAAACTCAAATATAACGAAAATGAAAAATAATTTTTAAATTTTTTTTGCACCGTTTAAAAGATCTCAATGAGATTTATCAAACAAGATTTATATTAGTAGGAAAATTATTTGCGTAAACACATGATTTTTGACCTTCAAATTTATCTTCTTTTTCAAAAATCCACTTTTTTAAAAAGTGGAATGGCTTCTTAGTGAGGCGACAAACTACCTTCGATTAGGTAATGGCAAGGGTAAATTTAGATCATCATCATCTCGTTTTCAATCACGCTGCAGTTTAGAATTTAAGCGATAAATTTCAGAAGGAATATTTTTCTGCAGACCAGCATGGAGTAAGAACTTCTTACTCAATGGGTATATAACATATATAGGGTAGGAGTGAGAACCTCCTACTCTTCTCCATCATAAACCCGCTTGAATTTGTGATGGAGAAGGGTACTGAAACACCATATATATTTATGTGTGTGTGTGAGTGACGATAATTGAATAATTACTCTCTTTCAACAGTCAAAGACTATTCACTTCTCTCTCTAAAGGTTTGAAATGGGGACCCTTGTTGGTTTCTTTGCTACGTTTTCTATGATTGGTTCTTATATATGTATCGACGTTTCGCTGGCTTGAATTTGCAATATATAGGTGCATGTATCTAGGGTTAGGTAGTTTTGGTTATCTTTTGATCTTTTGATGATTTCTGTAATGCTTTCGGGATTTGAATGATATATGGCATTGACCATTTCAAAAAAAAAAAAAAAAAAAAACAAACAGTCAAAGACTTAAAACATAATGGGAATAATCTTTCCATTTGGGTTAATGATTGTGTCCCAATCTCCTTTAATTGCGGGAGAACTGCTACTCGCTGAAAATTTTCATTTCGCATTTTTAAAAGGAAATTGATATTTGCATTCTATTCTTTATTGATGATGGTCGACTTTGTTAATGAAGTTACGTTAAAATTGCTACCGGTAAACAGTAGAGCGCAAAAATCAATTTCCTTCTCAAAAAGATCTTAATTTTTTTAAATTCGTACCATTTTCCATTGCGTATTCCTTTCCAATCCATGATATTTTTGAGGAGTTCGAAAACTTCATACTACTACCATTAATTACAAGAGTAAGAAATAGTAATCCATTTGACCAAACGGTCCCCAGTTCTTAATTCTAAACATTAAAAAAACAAAAACAAAAACCAAAATTTCACGACTAATGCAATTTCGTTAACATAAATAAAAACTACATTAATTGCAAAAATCATGATAACCAAATAAAATTTATAG
>BPLS01027043.1:0-11356 GCA_019656275.1 Rhododendron kiyosumense
CACTCATACTTTGTACTCTGCTCTCATACCACGTAATTTGTCAGTTCTGTGTGTTTGAGTTCTACTCAGAACTGTGTAAATACTATTACATTGAGGTTGTACCTTCAAACTTAAGGAGCCAATCTCGGTTCAACAAGGGTTTATTTTTTCGGTTTGCGTAAGGTGCAATAAATATGGCAGATTCTCCAACATTTAATGCAATTTTCTAAAAGAAAATCAACAACAATCTAAATAACAGATACTTACTCACCTATTTTAGCATGTAATTAAATATCTACCATAATAATAGGTACTTCCCAATTTCATTTGAGTGCACAGAGGAATGTAATATATCTTCCTCAATTTTTGTACAACATTTTCCTCTTCATCATGAATCTCATTCAAGTCAAAATAATAATTATTTTTTCTTTGGGTGAACTCACTGTTCAAAAATTCTTCATCTAATTGCCCTATAATTTGAAACGTCATTGCCGAATTAAAAAAACTAAAAGAATAATTCTCAAATAAAAATGTACATGAAAAGGAGGCAAAAATTCATACCTTGCAATTGGAAAAGAAACGTGAAGACAGGAGAAATTAACCCCAAAAAACAAAGTTAAATCTCTGGTCTAGACCGCACCAATATGGCATTGGCATTAGACATATGAACATAAGAGCATCCGCATTGTAATAAGCAAATGATTGTGGATAAGCAAACTTAACAATAAAGCTCAAAAAATACCCCAAATTGTAATAAGCAAAATTACAAGTCTTTTAGCAAATAACCAAATTTCACTCATTCCATAATCAAACTTAACAACTTTTATCAATAATCAAAACTCAATAACCAAACTCAATAACTAAACTCAAAACTCAATAATTCAAAAACAATCCATATTGAAATTGTCTCATCGAGACGAATAATTTGGTGTGGTCAGATGCGTGATTGGAACTCGTTTGCGATTGGACGTATGTGTATTATGTATTATGGGGGTTTGTTTTGTTCGGAATGTAAAAATAACCAATGTGGATGTAGAAGTTGTTAAGTTTGATTATGAACTAAATGGATAATTAAATGCTGACGTGGCACATTTTGATTATTGGTTTTGATTATTCCCATTGCGGATGCTCTAAAAGATACTCCGTAGAAATTAATTATGACATGAAATACTATTCATTGATCAGTGTTTCCTTGTTCGTTTGTGCATATTCCATATTTATTGCACCTTCCATATTTATTGTTCCTTAACTTGTGCATATTCTATTTTTATTACATCTTAACTTGTGCCCTGGGGCATTGGTTAGCATTTGCCTTAATTTTTTATTTTCTCTCTCTCTCTCCCTCTCTCTCTCTCTCTCTCATGATCATTCTCATGTATGACTAGTATTTGTTTTGATTTGGCCTCTTAGGACTCATTCATCAAAGACTTTAGAATGAGGACTCTTGGAAGGATTAAAGGTCTGCCTTTGAACCTGTAACAGTTAAAAACTCTCTATAGCATGGAAAAAAACACCATAATACAGTATGAAATAAGTATTACTGTGTGACAAAGGGTTTACTATTTATATACCTTTGAGAACGAAAGGTTGAAGACAAAATTCGTTATATTTGAACAGTATATTATCATGTTATGACTTTCTAGACCATCTATTGTTAATTTGTTGAGGGTTGACTCTATGATAATCGAGTCAGGTCATTGAACTGCAGAGGAAGTGTCTGTAGCGGTATATTCTCAGATAATACTTATAAATGAATTAGATAGTAGAAAACTTGGATTGGATGAGAAATATAGGAAAGTGAAAATATAAGCTGGATGAATGAAATAAAATAACCATGTTCTCTGGCATGCTAATGGTGGTGACTGGTGAGACTTGGCAAAACTGTAGGTGA
This sequence comes from Rhododendron kiyosumense, assembly GCA_019656275.1. Taxonomy (NCBI): domain Eukaryota; kingdom Viridiplantae; phylum Streptophyta; class Magnoliopsida; order Ericales; family Ericaceae; genus Rhododendron; species Rhododendron kiyosumense. The sequence continues at coordinate 1,871 of BPLS01027043.1, forward strand.
TGACTGGACTTTACTTGGATAATGTCTGCACTGTATGAGTTTGCATTTAGTGTTAATCTGCACCTTCGTTTTTTCCTTTATAGTATATTTGATGACCTCGTGGTTCCTGAATGGTTTTAACTCTAGCATTCCTTTATTTTTGTCATCTCAAAACTTTTATCAAACTACCATGGCATAGCTTTTGCATTATTTGTGTTTACATTGTGTTTGTTCCTCAAATATACTTCCCAGACACATCCCTTCCATTGGTATTTCACTTCAGCACTTCCCCGTTCGTTGCTTGCAGCATATCCTCTCTTTTTGGTGAGTCTAGAACCGTAATATGTTCCGTTTCTTGCTTTGCTAATCTTCTCATTCCTGTGTACATGCTCGGTACTCTTTGCAAGCTGAAAAGTAATAATCACAATCAGAATTCAAAAGCAGATTTATAAAGATAGATGATGGGAATCCAAGAACATTTTAAGCTTGTTGCCTGATTCACTTCATTGCTGTCTTATGTTTTCCTTTACATCATCCTTTCCTTCTTTAAATCCCTTCGCAAAGTAAGCTATAGGGTTAAGCAGCTACAACAGCACTTGGCACTGCTGGAATAAAAATACTGTAAGCGCCCCCAGCGCTATGTTGTGTACATGTCACTTGGATTTTCTTTGCAAACAGATGGCTACTTTAATATATTCCGTTTATAGCGGGACAATATTTTTTCCTTCGATAATGGGAAAAAATGGTCTACATCATTGTGTGTTAATATGGTGCATGTTGATTAACTTCAATCTTTTGACAGTCGTCAAACTTGAGATGGAAGTAGTCGCTGATTTTTTTCCCTTCTCATCCCCTTGTTCTCACCTTGATGTAACACAATTGTTGCAGCTCGGGGTTTTCCTTGATAGAAGGGTTGTGTTCTACATTCTTCCAGTTGTTTCATTTGTTTTGCTTTACTCCAAGCTTCCACACAAGGTATTGTGTTGCATATTTGAAGTTCAGCTTTTTTTGCATATTTGCGTTGCATAAGGTCCGTTTTTCTTATGCACACAGCACACCTATTAATTGTCTGCGTTCTCAATGCTGCAGGAGCTTCGGTTTGTGATTAGTTCTGTTCCAATTTTCAACTTATCAGCAGCAATTGCAGCTAGCAGAATGTATGCTGTTCTTCAGCCTAATTAACATCTCAACTAATTTATCGGGTATTTTGAAGGAATGGATGTGTACTCTATGTCTATGATGCATGTTGTAGATGGCATAACATGAGGTGCAATTATTCTTCACAGTCAACAAAAACTTTTGCAGAGTGCAGTCATTATCATATTATGGTGGTGTTTATGAGACCCACTAACCTGAATGCATTTTTGAACAATGGACTGTCATATTAGCAACGTGCCCATTGAGTGTTTGAGTCTCTGGAGCATCGATTTTATTGAACGGACTATTGTAGGTCTTGTTGCATCATGGTGTGCTATAATAATGCCAACCTTGGTAGCACAAAGGGGGAGCAGGGACGGGGGCGGGAGCAGAGGTACCTAGAAGTTGGGAGCGCCTAAGCAGTGTATATAGATTATAGATAAATATGTATATAAAATATCATTAAATACTTAACCATTGAAGGAAAAGTGATACTTATTTTCCTGATATTTGTTGTTAGATATTTACAATTTGCAAAACTTCTTGGCTAATATGATTTTCATATTCTTACTTCCACAATGGCATAACTCCCTTAAAAGTAAGAGAATAACTGCCTTAATGGCCCGATAAGCTCCCATCTTAGTTACAAGCGAGCTCCCATCAAGCTCCTATCTTGGGAGCGCCGATTCGAGTTCCCATCTTGGGAGTGCACCCATTGTGGAAGGATTCTACTACTATGATATCAACTGACTGAGTTAGGTTTAGCGTGCAGATTGGGGCTTCATCATGTTAGTTATTTTGAACAAAATTTCAACCCTTGATGACCAGGTTAACTTTTTCATCACTTGAAAATGCAACCCGTTAAAATGAAAAATGATGGAGAGGGATTTGAGAGTCATGTTAAGCTATCAATGAAGTTGTTGCAATTATTGCTATATTGAACTTCTTTACATTCAGTTATAGGGGAATTTTGTTTTTCATATCAAACCAAACCAAACCAAACCGAGCCTTTGTTTTTCATATCATCGGTGACAAAAGAATTTTATGATTCTTTCATCTATTTTGGATGCAAATTTTTTTCAATTAACTCTGAGGTCGCTTGCTGCAGCTACAACAACAGGAAAAAGAGTTTTTGGAAATTTCTTCATATCATTTTGCTGGGATTGCTCATGGTCAGGTTGGCGAGTTTCTTTGTTTTAAATAGAATTGTTGTATTGACTGTATGTACTCATTTTCCCGTTTTGTAGTCTAGGGTGCACCATCATAACTTTTATGGCATCATACGAGAATTATCCTAGTGGTTATGCTCTGAAGGACTTGCACAAGAAGGGTCAGCGCTCTCTCTTTCTCTCTCTCTCTGTATGTATATGTGTGCAAGCACGCGCGCTTGACTCGGCATGAGCATTCGTTTATTTGCTGTTTGCTACCAAGTCAAATCAGTGTATAATATTTCCCAACACTTTATTTACCATTGTCTGTCTGTGTAGTTCTTTAGAAATGGAATGTGTAGATTTAGATCGTTTGTCTTGTCAATCATTGTTGTGCCGTTTAGGAAGGTTTTTCACTTACCTAGTTGATGTAAGGCAGCTTTAGTAAGGGCCGAGGGCTAACTACAATAGGAATCGAGGTGCAACTTTTGGTTATAAAACACTAGGGTGGGGGATGTGTAGTGTAGAACAGGACTTCTAAACTCTATAGTGGGAAAAAGTACACAGCTTGCAAAGCTTCACAACAAATCCTATATTTTTCTACTCCATAAAATTTGAAACAAAATTTTTAGGGACCTTTTGAAATGGAAGTTGCTTCACACTAATCCTATATTTTCCTAAACTCTAACAGAATTTTGGTTCTTGCTGGTACTTCATGTTAAATGTATGCCATTACCCTTAAAAGTATTGAGGACCTTTAAAAATGGAAGTTGTCACCTTTTTTATGTTGTAAGGGAAGGATCGGGGATTACATGGGTGTTTATATTATTGTATTGGGCATATAGATCATCTCGACATGAGGTACTCCAAAGCTTCTAAAGATTCACGTCTGCAAAGTGAAAAGCTTGTGTATCCTCATGTAGGTATATTTGCTATACAAACAGATAAGCATGATGCCAGGAAGAGTTGAGAAATTCTGATGAATTAGTTGAAGGATATGTACTTCTTGAAACTCTTCTCCACAGAAAAATAACATCACTTCTGAAATGAGGCTAATTCAGGTAAAGTTAAAAAAGCAAAATTTTGGGAACTATGGTAACGGCAAAAAGTGATAACATTGTGCGAACTGAGAAGGCATTTGTCTTCCATTGTACTATCTGGATGTGGACATTTAATTTATAAATTAGATACTGGTAAGGATATCAGCTGGTGCTAATTCTATGAGTTAGCACTGTACAGGTTACCGTTTGATAAAATAAATTGAAATTATGTAATGGATGGAATCTCCTGCTTGGTGTTGGTATACAAGAATGTATGCATGTGTCATGTCTTCTTTGTGTTTTATGTTTTTACTGATAATTGGTATGGTTGTCTTGACAGGCTCTCTTACAAAAAATTCAACTGAACGGTGGGTTCACATTGATCCCTTCTCAGCAATGAATGGAATCTCCCGCTTTTGTGAATACGAGTTTCCATGGAGGTATCTTGATTATGGTTTGTCTACAGTTAGAGTCAAATCCCATGATGGTTTCTGGAATCCTATGGAGACATGTTTTGGTGTGATAAATGCAACATGCCGTTTATCTCTCGTCAACAGAGCTGGAAACATGGCCTGTCTTTGCAAAGTCTTAAAGAGTATTCAAGTCTATGATCATGTGAAAGCATTTCAACTTTTGCTATTTGCATACAAAGTTGCTGCTGGTGTATACTTAACTGGGGAGATATGCAGTGAGGGTGGCGGTGGACATGGGGAAATGGTTTTCAAGGGAATCATTTGTTGAACCGCCTACCACTTAACCACTAAACCTGAACATGAGTGGCAGCATCTGTTATCAGTCTGTCACACAAGCATATGCAGAGGAACTTTTTTTCTTAGGTTTTTGCCAGTGATTTAAATACGCGAGGCCGACAAAACCCTCATTGAAGCGAGGCGAGGGCCTCACTGAAGTGAGGCGAGGATTTAAAAAAGAAAGAAATATAAACTACATAAATGACCAATATTCACTCCTACCATCAAAACAAGAATAAACATCACCATATTGCATAATAACCAACAATCCAACATGCGAAATACTAGTAAAATACATAAAATATGCTCATAAAATAGGATCGGTTCTATTCGACATCTACAATATATACACAAAGGAGATAAAATATGATCAACAACAATAGTATTAATATATACAAACTGATTAATAATTACTGTATAATATATATATATATATATATATATATATTATTTGTGTGTGTGAAAAAAAAAATGACCCAGCATGCGTGAAAAAAAGAAAAGAAAAAAAGACCCAGCATATACGTGTGTATGTGTGCACTGTGTGCTGCGGCTGCAGCCCACTGATGACTGACCAAGACCAATGGTAGAAGGATGCGAGAGAGAGAGAGAGAGAGTGACGCAGTGAAATTCACGAGAGATTAGTTAGCGTACTAGTCCAAATGAGATAAGCAACTTGTCGCAACGAGCAAATCTTACGCACAAGAAAGAAATAATGAATCTTTGCAATATTATGGATAAAAGCTGCATAATTGAATAGGTTACAAACTTTTATATAGGCCGAAACCCTAGAAACCCTAAAAATAAACTTGGAAAATAAAAAGTTCCAGAATTTGGGGTTTTTCCTAAAATTGAAAACGGGAAAGAAAAACAAGACTTTCCCAAAAAGAATCAACTTAAAAGGAATTACGGTCTTAAGAGTTATTAGCGAAACAAATCTTTCCTAAACGGCAAAATAATGAAATTGAAAGCCTAAACGAAGGAATTAGGCCGAAAAGCACCATTAATCATCAACCTAGGGTTAATGACTATGGACCGGAGCGCGAAAATAAGTCAGCTCACCAAGTTTGGGCCTATTCCGAGCTCATCCGAATTTTGCCAATTTGGGTAATCTAAAATTAAACACCATTTGGGCTTCTAGGACTTGGCTCGGTCCAGCTGATTATAGAATTGGGCCTCAATGTGTTCTACATCAGTCCCCTCTTCTTCAAAAGAACTCGACCTTGAGTTCAAGTTTGGATACAGCGGCTCTTCAGCATGATACTCAGATAAATTAGCAACATTGAAAACCTTTGAAATCTTCATGGAATCAGGAAGATCAATCACATAAGCATTATCGCCAATCTTCTTCAAAACTTCATACGGACCATACTTCCTGTGCTTCAGCTTGTTATAGGTCCCCACTGGAAACCGTTCCTTGCACAAGAACACCGTCACTGGACTTTTTGCTAGATCTTGTCCTTGAGGTATTTGAATCAAGAAAAACTTGAGATGATTCACTAATCTTTTATTTAAGGCATGAAAGTGGAGTTAAAGTAGATGCTTGGAACAAGCAGAATGATCTTTTATTTGTTAAGATCGAGTAAAATGGTTTGATTGTCCATTATTCTGGGACGAATTTTTGTCATCTGATCTCCTCTATCTTGAATTTTAGATGACTTGAAGTCATGTATTCTTCAAAAGCATCCTGACATATAACCCTTTGATTGTAACATATACCATCAATAGATATGTGTACCTCTAAGACGTAAGTTATAGTCAGAGCAGAAGTAGATAAATGAATACAATTAATGTTTGTAAATGAAGAAAAAAGTTCCATCTTTTTTTCTTTGTTGGAATTTCTTGAGTTTCAAGAATATAATGTTAGTTTGTTTGAAATGGGCTTCATTTTATTTCCCTCCCTCTCTTATTCATCTCCTCTTGGGGAAAAAAAATAGAAGAAGCTTTGAAGGTGTCTTGCACCCTTTCTTCTTTCTGTGCTCTTTGTTCTCTCCCTGTATTGTATCTTCTCTCTTTGTTTCTCACTTGATCATGGGCCACAAACAAGAATGGAAAGAAATAATGTCTCACTCCCCTCGTGATGTAAGAAATTTTGTTTTGAATCCGTCATGGTACAGTTATTGTGATGGCCGTCACTGTATGTTGGTTTAACAATTTATCAGAACAACTTAGTATGAAATTCTCGTAAAAATATCCCCGAGTTACACCAAACAATCTGATTTTTCTGCTTTTAAGTTTTGGCAGCTGACTACCTTAATAATTTTTTTAGCTGACCTGTGATACATTAGTATATCGAGAAAAGGCATCATCAGCAGCAAGTTCACAATTATATCCTTGCTGTTGCAGGTATTGTAAAGAAGAAGGGATACCTATTCAAGAATTTGACCAGACGAATTTCACTTATCTTCTGAAGTGAGTTGTCCATTATATTTTCAGTAGCTTCTTTTTAGAAATCTATGAACCTTCATATACCTAAGATTTTTGCTTTAAGGGTACAGAATCCACAGTTCTACCTCTCCCCTACTTAGGTACTCCCTTCAAGATATCCCAAATATAGAGTACACTCATTAACTGAATAACAAAAAGTAAGAGCCCTGTACAACAAAGAGGAAAGCATGTGTGACAGTGTGAGAACTGTTTAGTTGCGGGATGAGGATTTTTACTAATTCCTGGATGATTGTGGTATGTGGCATCCACCCCCTCCCGGCAAGAAGCTTATCAGTGCTGCCTTGCAGTTACATGACAGGTTCTCACATATGATCCATATTCGTCAAAAAACCCATCCTTAACGTATTTCCCCAAGAGAGAAAATGAGCCGAGTAAATGAGGATGAGTGTTTAGAGAACCAGAATCAAATTACAAGGATATACGCAAGTGTCTGCGTGTAGATGTAGAGAAAAGAGGTGGTGGTAGAATTGAGCCTTCATCTACTGATTTGACTATTTGCGCACACACACAAACACACGATATATGTAGAAATAGAGACAATACAAAGTTGTTCATCTATTAGTTTGACTATTTGCGAATACAGACACACACCCCTACGTATAGATACTATGCAGAAGTAGAGACAATAGAAATGTTTACTCCAGACTTTATTGGTCTACCTAATCCATTTTTGGGATGTTTACAAGTGGCACTTTAAAAGGTGATGTTCTATGTTTTCATGTATTTATAATATTTTTTTCTAGTTTACTGTAAATTCCTTTTGTAGGGTAAAATAGATGGATAATTTGGGAAGTCATACTATACTAGTTCGGCGTGAATGCCATCATTTCTGTCCCTTAAGGAGTTGAAATTTTTGGCGGATGAAAAGAAAGAAAAAGAGAACAGAGGGTATTGAGAAGCTATATTCATATTGCTTGCATCTAGATCTTTTGCTTGAGTATGCTGCTAGTCGATGTGAAATGATGCACATACTAGGTGTGTTTGCTGGGGTAAATTTATTGACTTGGTGTCGTAAAATGGCAATGAATCACCCATCGGGTATATTTTGGTCCACGCCCTTCGAGCGTTCAAATATCAATGCATTACTGATTCTCAATTTATGATTCGTATCTCTTTTGCCTGTTGTTTTGTCTTTAATTGCCGGTAATCTCTCTCTCTCTCTCTCTCTCTCTCTCTCTGTCTCTCTCTCTCTCTCTCTCTCTCTCTCTCTGTCTCTCTCTCTCAATAGTGAGCATTCAAACATCCATGGATTCAAGTGTTTATTTGCCGTAAGTGGGTTCTCCAGGGTTCGTCTTCAAATTGGTATTCCTCCCATTTCACTGGTAAGAGATTTGCTTTATATTACGACATTCGTGATTGTCGGATACAAATAGCTCCACCACATTTACGTTAATGTTTTCCACTGCAGGTCAAAGAGCCCAAAGTATTCATTCATGGAAATATCAGAAGCAAGGATGTTATGAATAGAAATTGGCCAGGTTGCTCATGACTTTATTGGGGAAGGGCCTACAGTATGAGATTGTTTGGTGGAAATTGAAGAGGTCTCTCTCGATGCATCAATCGGGAATATGCATTTATTTATATCTGGATACAATCACCAAATCTCAAAAATTTGTTTCCCTATTCAAGGCTTTAGGCTGACCTGAATCAAACTGAACTAGTAACTGAACCAATCTTGTGGTAGGTAATGAGGAGACCTTGACTGCAGGAAAGGGTTTTCATCTTCCAACTATTTTCACCCACATCTGTAATTCATTGAAATTGCTTGCCTTGTCCAGTCCAGTCCAAAACTGCAGGGCTCATCATATGTGAGACTGAATTCAAGGTTACACAGAGATGGATTACTGTCTGTACTGAAAACCTAACAATTTGTAAAGAACTTTTGGGAAGTACATCCAAGGTCCTGAATTCAGCAGAAGAGCAATGGTAGGTGGTTTTCAATCACTAGTGCAGACTTGTTTGAGCTGGTATTTGAAATTCTGCATACGTCCTCTTAGTTGCATCTATGTTGTATCCCTCATCAAAGACGATTACTAGTTGGTGCATTCGCGGTTTGTTTTTTGATCAGCTAGATTGAAAGTGAAGTTCAATTGTGCATGTTCTACAACAGCCATGCTACATGTAAAACAGGTCGACTGGCACTAGGAAGTTTGGTTGTCTCTCTTTGGAATTATAAAAGCGATTTTCCTTTTTGCCATGGTTCTCAGTTTCTGGACCAAGGGAATTAAAATTTTGTTTTCCTACATATTTTGAAATGATTTCTTCCCGCTTCATTGATTAAAGTTGCTTTATTGTTTTCTTTCGTCGTACTTGTAAAATTATTTATAATTTGTTTTCTTTGCAAAATGATACTCCTATAAGAGAAATCACTATATTTAACAAAATTCTCTTGCTTACTTTTCCTTTTTACTAATGTTATTCCATTTCTGGTCGGAGAAAATATCCAGATGAAAACACCTGCTTCAGTGCTTATTTAGATTCACATCAAGCTAGTTCTCGATGAACGCGAACAGCATCACTGGAGAATCATAGTCCAGCATGTGTGTTTTAGAACTAATCAAAGGTTATAATCGCGCATGTATTCACCATTTTACGTAAGGATTACTATGAAAAATAGAACGGAAGAAAGAGAGTAATGAAGAAAAAAACTACTCTATACGGGAAGTGTGAGACCCAGTTCTTATTATAACAAAAAAAGAATTTATCATGTTAAAAGTTAGACTTGTTTTACGTGAGCCACGTGTGTGGAGTGGTGGAAGAGTGAGGTCTTGCTCCTACAAAATTCAGGAGTTAATAAAAGAAATACTCATTTGCATGGAGATTGTTGTTAGTTTGTTGAGGCGGTGCGGCACGTGAAGTGATTGTGTTGTGCGTGGGTTTGATTGTTGTGAACACATGGAGGACAGAATGAGGTAAAAGAAAAACAAAAGCCAAAGAAATGGACACTTGTCCACCGTTTGGGCATTCATAAGAAATGACTGGGTTTGA
>BPLS01027044.1:0-10540 GCA_019656275.1 Rhododendron kiyosumense
GCGGAGGTGGTCCTTAGTTGAGTCATAGTTGAGCTCGGCCCGCTACAATAGCCCCTCAATCTCAACCATCGCCGAGCGCGTGGTTGGGATTGATGTAGAACCTTAGCCGAACGTGTTCAAGGTCGAGCATGCTTCTCTGGCGCTTGCGTGAATCATGCCGCCTCATCAGGGCCGAACGTGGATCAAAGCTGGTGAACAAAACATGGCCGAGTCCCATCACCCCTCCATCAACTGCCGAGGACGAGGGCCAACAGGGGCGTGCCAGGTGTCTCTCTGTGGTTGTGTACGGTTGACAGGGGGACGGTTGGCACGCGGGCTGCCCAGTAAAGTCAAATCTGTCAGTGCCACGCGTCGAGCAATTACTGGCTCATGGTTCGGCGATGCAATGATGGGCGGGAAACTCAAAACCCTAACCCTCGCCTATAAATATGTGGGCTGGAGGAGAGAGAAAGGTTACGACGCTTTCTCTCTCTACACCTCCATTGCCAGAGCTTCCTCCTTCACTTGTTCATCTTCCACCCTCAACTCCAGGCGGATCTTGCACCAAATCGCGTCGAAATCTTCAGGTAAATGTTCGTCTCTTGCTTTTCTGTAATTTTCACGCTCTTTTTTGTCGTTTCTTCTGGGTTTTTTGGGGGTTTTTCGTCCTGTGTGAACAGTACGACGGTGAGGATGAACAACTGTTCATCTTCATCTTCAACCTGTTCTTCCGAGCCCCAGCAACGGTGCTGGTGGACTTGGGGGTCTCTGGGACTGGCCGAGCTTGCCTTGGCCGAAGGCCGCCTCTTGGTGGGCTCGTGAAACGTTGGGGTGCGCCGAGTTTATTCCCGGCCGTACCTGACCTCATGGTGAACTGGGTTTAGCCGACGCCAGGTCCAGTAGCCAGCTTTGCATTCTCCCGAGCTTGAGTCTCTGTAGGAGGAAGATAGGGTGGGCCAGTAGGGTAGCCGAGCGTAGGAGATCCTCATCCGTCACCGACGATAAGGTTTCTCATCGTTTGTTTATGTTTGATAGGTCTGGCTCACCCAATCATAGTCATATCTTCCGACTCTGAAAGCTCGGGGAACGACTCTGCAGCCTCGATAATCCGCGAGTGCGTGGAGAGACACAGAAGCCGACGGCAAATCTCTTCAATTGCTTCGAACATGTCTGACACAAGTGACTCGAACGCCGAACGTGTTTTTGAATACGGGCCCGACGAATTCGATACCGAACCTGAAATAACGTTCACCAACTCAACCCATTCTGAAGCCGAACCTCATTTGGGGCCGGAGGCTGAATCCAGATTCATCTCTCAAGCCGAAGCCCCTGAATCTGTACGCTCCAGGGAGAGTGGAGCCCAATCCGAGGATAGAGAGGTAGCCGACCTCTACGAGAAGGGACAGGTTTGCCCCCACGCCCATTTTTTCAGTGGTGACCCTCGGGAGTACCGAAGATTTTGCCGAAAGTACGGTATTCCCGACGACGTTGTTGTCAGCCAAGTGGCGAGCAACAGAATAAAGGATGCAAGGGAAGATCACCCCGAGCATATCACCGTCCCCTTGATGGCGATATGTGAGGCTGGGCTGAGGTTTCCCCTTCATCCGTTCCTGAGAGAAATCCTTGCTCGGTTTAGCATCGTGCCGCATTACTTTGCCATCAACAGCTACCGCATTGTAATGTCGGTAATCAAGCTGAAGGAGCTCCACGACCTGGAATTCACCGTTGCCGATATCTTCCATACATACATCATGTCTAGGCACGGCCAGACCGAGCGTAGATATTTGTCGACACGACAGAGGAGACAACCATTAGTGGAGGGGTTGCCCGATACTGACAAATGGGCTAGTTTTTATGTCGAAGTAAGCGGGAACTTTGAGTTCGGCAACCAGACCAATCGTAGGTTCAGCGTCCCAAAGGTCAAAGACTTTAGAGGTAGCTCAAACTCCTTGGTTGAAGCCGAGCTTGATTACATAAAAACTTATTTAACCGTTGTCATTTCTCCTTGCAGATCACCGTGCCATCACAAAGACCCAGCAGTCTCTTTCGGTCGAGCAGCACGTCGATATCCTCCTTTCCCAAGCTTGTAGGGACGCGCCAACGTTGCTCGGCTATGTGCCGTCTTACAAAGGCAAGTTGAGGAGAAAGGTAAAAAAGGCGGGGCCAAGCGCAGAGTCCCAAAGTCGAGGGAAGAAGGCCGTGCACAGTAAAGTGGGGAAACAGCCGAAGGTGAAGTTACCGTCCTTTAGAAAACCTGCTGAGTTTTGGTTTGGAGATAGCCAGCACGCCGAACTCCCAGGTATCAACGTGCCTCTTCAGACTCTAGTTCCCGAGCGCACCGACGAAATGGGCCGAAGAAACGTCGTCCGAGTGAACATTAGGGACGGGAAAGCCATCCGCCAAGAGTCTGGGATAGCCGAGCCTGCTGAAAAGAGGCAGAAGGTGACCCATGACTTCTTCCCAACGAAGCCACCGACCCCTCGCCCAGGTCCACAGGACAGGACCGAGTCATCGGTTGCAGGTGGCTCACAAGCAGCACAGAAGGCTATGGGTTCGGCTGAAGTTGTTATTGCCCAGGAGTTCTCTCCTTCTTATGCCCTTGCCGAAGGCAGGGTTGTCACAGTTGAGGATTCAGTCAAGACTGAACCTCAACTGGCTGTCGCGATGCTCCAGGGTCTCGCACTGCCGAGGGACATGCAGAAGGTTCCTGAAGGGCTTCAGCCGAGCCTAATCCACGCTGCTGCTCATCTTGTTCAGGTTCAATTCGACTCCGACCTCTTTTCCTTGTTTTGATTTCATGATTGAATGCTAACGTTCTCTGACTAATAGGCTGGACAAGCTTTACTCCGTTCATCCAAGGACGCTGAGCTCGTCCTTGCCGAGCGCTCTCGTTTTCATGAAGACCTTAAGGTCGAACGTGAAAAAGTGAGAAGCTACAAGGGGAGTCTTAAGATGGCGAAGACTCAAATTGCCGAGCTTGAAAAAGAGAGGGATGAGATGGAGGCAAAGCTGAAGAAGGCCGAACAGGAGGTGGCCAAAGTCTTGCGGAGGGAGAAGAGGAAGATGAAGGAGGTGGACACCGCAGCCTATCAGGCCGGTTTTGATCAAGCAGGTGCCGAGTATATGAGGGACGCTCGGTCAATGGTAAACGACGCCGTCAAGCTGCGGGTGCCCATCGCCTACCGAACAGGTTACAAGGACGGCGTAAAGGCCGCTTGCGGAGTGATGCAGCTGGAGGCTGATATGAATCTCATGAAGTCAATTCCAGCTCCTATCACTCCCGAGCTTGTCCTTCCATATACCGAGGAAGAGTGCGCACCTCTCCCTCCGGAAGAGTTTCCCGAGAGCGAAGACGATGTTGAAGACCTGACTGAGGCCGATGAAGGTGCCGATGATGGAGGTAATACTGGTGTGGGAAAGAGTGGTAAGGGTGGCGACGGAGTTGCTGGGAACGCCGACCCCATGTCTGCTGCTACTGCCGAGGGTGAACCCATGAACGTCGATGGGGTAGCCGAGGCCGAGGCAAACGTCGATGCGTCTACTACTGACGCAATAATTGCCGAAGCTAGAGCTAATGTTGAGGATGTTGCTCAAGGATGAACACTTTCGCAGGTGCCGGTTTCTTGGGTGGCCGGTCACCGTAGTTGATTACCCACTATCTTTGTTCTTGATGATTCCTGTCTTCCTTGTATTTGCTTTTTTTTTTTTTTTTTTTTTGGACTTGGGTGGGTTTAAGCTCGGACTCTGTCGTTTATGATGCCAATGTTGACTTTGCCGAGCATGAAAAGATCTTTTGGATGAATGAATTCTGTTTTGCCATGTTTGCTTGGACTCGTAGTTCATTTGTTTGCATCATTTCATAGCTTAGCCGAGCTTGGCATATAGTTTGTTTTGTTTAAAGTATGTATCCATAGCCCCCACTTTGGTCTAGGCTCGGCTGTGGAACATAGTTGTCAACCACTGTAGAAATGGCTGGCTCGTGGGTAACTGCCGAGCCGTGACCAAAGTAGAATAAGATCGTGAGGAAAATAGTTGGCTAACTGCCGAGGTTTGTTGAGTATCCCTTAGCCGTGGTTTGGTGCTCGGCCAAAATGCCAGTCCCTAACCAAGGTGAGGAAGTGTTGGAATAGTGGTGGTTTGCTCACCAAAGTGCGAGTGTAACCTGGCTGTGGCCGACCTCGTAGTCTTGCCAAGCCGAACCGAGCCCAAATTCCAGCCATATAGTGTGTCTCTGGGCTCGGTGGACCTGATGTCCGTTGGTTGCTTCTTTGGGCAGTAAGAGTGGCCGAAGCAAAGGCTGTAAAAGCCGTTTGTGGGTGTGACCGAAGTCAACGCTTGTGGTCGGCCAAGTTAGCCGAAGAACAGAATGTGAAAAGGAAAGAAAATAAAGTCTAGAATATAATGAACAATTGCTTGCCAGACAAGTAGTTTCTGTCATTCAACCATGGATCTCTCAGTCAACAAACGAAGTACAAGAAAAAAAGGTAACACTTTGGCCGAAGCCAACAAAGAAAACAATGTAAGAACCAAGTGAGGCCAAACGTGGGACGAGCTACATGTATGCCTTCTTGAGGTTCTGTGCGTTCCAAGGGTTAGTGAGGACTTTCCCATTCATGTCCTCCAGCACATAGGCACCTTCACCAGCAATTTTGACAATACGGAAAGGCCCCTCCCAGTTGGGCTTGAATTTTGTTTTCTTGCTAGCTTGCACAACTTTTCGCCATACCAGATCATCTGGCTTGAATTTCTTGATCCGTACGTTTCTGTTGTATCCCTTGGCCACTTGTTGCTGGTACTCTGCGAGTTTCAAACGAGCGTCATCACGCTTTTCTTCAGCCAGGATCAGCTCTTGTGCCACAGCATCATCGTTTGTGGTGGGGTCAAACGTCTCTGTCCTGAGAGTTGGAAACTTAGACTCCAACGGAATCACAGCTTCCATACCAAATGCCATGGAGAATGGTGTCTGGCCGGTGGAACGCCTTGGTGTGGAACGGTAGGCCCATAAAATGCGTGGTAACTCTTCAGCCCACTTACCTCGCTTGGAATTCAGTCGACGCTTGATGCCCGCGCAAACTGTCTTGTTCGTGGCTTCGGCCTGACCGTTTCCTTGGGGGTACGCGGGTGTGGAATTGAAGAAACGTATCCCAAATTCGGCACAGAGGTTGGTGAGGTCTTTACCGACGAATTGCGTACCGTTGTCAGAGACGATAGCATAAGGGACGCCGAACCTAGTAACAATGTTCCGCCAGACAAATCTTCGAACGTCAGCCTCGGTCGTTGTTACCAGTGGTTCAGCCTCAACCCATTTGGAAAAGTAGTCTGTTGCAGTGATCAAGAACTTAAAGCCGCCAGGAGCTGTTGGAAGTTTGCCCACAATGTCCAGCCCCCATTGTGCGAAAGGCCATGGACTTGTGATTGGGGAGAGATTCTGGGCAGGCTGTTTAGGGATGGGGGAAAAAGCTGGCAAGAGCGGCACCTGCGGATGACCTCTTCACAATCCTTCTTCATGTTCTTCCAAAAGTACCCCTGGCTTAGTGCACGCTGACAGAGAGAGCGGCCGCCAGAGTGGCAACCGCAGCTACCTGAGTGTAGTTCGGCCACAATTTCAGGTGCTTGAGTGGGGTGGACAACGAGGAGATATGGCCCGGAGATGGATTTTCGGTAGAGTTGGCCGCTGTCGGAGATCCAGTAATAGGCGGCCTTGTTTCGCACACGATAAGCTTCCTTCTTGTCTGTGGGCAGGATGTCATGTTTAAGGAACGCAACGATCTCATCCATCCAGCTAGGGCCAAGCTCAACATTGAGAACTTCTGGGGTGAGTGCAAAAGTGGGAGTGTCGATACTATCGAAGTTGATGGTTCTGAATTCGGATGCTTGAGATGCCGATGCGAGGCCGGCAAGGGCGTCCGCATGGGCGTTATGTTCACGGTTGATTTGTTCGATGCTGAAGCTTCTGAAGTGGGAGATAAGCTCTGCTGCTGTGGCTTGGTATTTTGACATTCGGGGGTCCCGAGCCTCGTAATCACCGAGGACTTGATTGACAATGAGCTGGGAGTCACAATAGACAATAAGGTTGGAGACCTTCATTGCGGTGGCTGAGCGTAGACCTGCGAGAAGCGCTTCGTACTCGGCTTCATTGTTGGTGGCGGGGAAGTCGATGGATATGGAACTTTCATGAAGTGTTCCGCATGGTGAAATCAAGACTACCCCCGCACCGGCGCCGTTGCTGTTTGACGCCCCATCCACGTTAAGTCTCCAAGTGTCTCCCTGAAAAAGGTGTCATGGTTTGTCCACGGAGTCGTGCTCGGCTACGGTCGGTGAAGGTGCATTAAGGACCGCCGTATCTTCTGGAGTGAGCTCGGCAATGAAGTCTGCCAAAACTTGGCCCTTGATTGCTGTCCGCGGCTCGAAGCGAATATCAAAATTCGCGAGCTCAACGGCCCACTTGGAGATGCGATTGGAGAGGTCCGCCTTTCGAAAAAGGGTCTTAAGGGGTTGGTCCGTTAACACGGTGATGGTATGAGCTTGGAAGTAGTGTAGCAATTTTCTCGCAGCGGAGACCAGAGCTAGGGCGAGTTTTTCCAGGGGGAGATAGCGTGTCTGAGCCGGAAGGAGTGTCTTGCTGGTGAAGTAGATGGGTATGTCATCTGCTGCTTCTCGTCGGACAAGTGCGGAGCTGACAGCGTGAGCGGAGACGGCAAGGTACAAGTAGAGTGTCTCAAATTCCTTAGGTTTGACCATTAGTGGGACCGAATTGAGGTAAGCTTTGAGTTCGGCTAAAGCGACGTCGCAATCCGGTGTCCATTCGAAACTTCGTCGGCTTTTGCCTTTTAAAGCGTTGAAGAAGGCATGGCATTTGTCGGAAGACCTGCTGATGAATCTGTTCAGAGCGGCCGCCATTCCAGTGAGCCGCTGTACTTCCTTAATCGTCCTGGGAGGCCGCAAGTCTGCAACCGCCTTGATTTGGCTGGGGTCGGCTTCAATACCACGCCTGGTAACCAAATGTCCAAGGAATTTGCCAGCACTCACGCCGAATGCGCACTTCTCAGGATTTAAGCGGAGCTTGTAATATTTGAGAATGTCGAATATTTCTTTCAACTCTTGGAGGTGGTTACCTGCTTGTTGACTTTTAACGACGAGGTCATCAACATAGGCCTCCAAAGTGTGGCCAATTTGGGCGTGTAACATCTTGAATATGGCGCGGTTGAACGTGGCGCAAGAGTTTTTGAGGCCGAATGGCATAACACGATAGCAAAAAACACCACAGGGGGTGATGAAGGCCGTTTTCTCCATATCATCCGGATTCATGGCTATCTGGTGGTAGCCGCGGTAGGCGTCGAGGAAACTCAGCCGAGCATGTCCTGCGGTGGCATCAACCAGCTGGTCAATCTTTGGAAGCGGGAACCAATCCTTAGGACAAGCGTCGTTGAGGTTAGTGTAATCAACACAAACACGCCATTTGCCGTTTTTCTTCTTAACAACCACCGGATTTGAAAGCCAGGTTGGGTACTGGACTTCTTGTATCGCGTTAGCTTCCAGTAGGCGTTTTACTTCGTCGACTACGGCGTCGGCATGTTCTGTGGCCGACCGCCGCGCACGTTGGACCACTGGCTTCACGTCACTTTTGATGTTGAGGGAGTGACAGATGAAATCTAGGTCGACCCCCGGCATTTCGTTGGGGGTCCATGCAAAGACTTCCAAGTTGTCCTTCAAATAGCGGAACATTTCTTCCTGGTCGTTCTTGCTGAGTGAAGAAGCAATTAGGAAGAAGCGTGACCCGTCTTCGTTGATGGGCATTGGGATTAAGTCTTCCCCTGTTTTGTCCTCAGCTTTCTGGCCGACATCGTCAAGCACGGCCATATCTGGGACTTCTACCCATTGAACTTGTTTAGCCTTGGCGGAGTTGTGGACAGCGGAAACGTAGCACTTTTTAGAAGCCACCTGGTCGCCGCGCAGGTCTTCCTGTCGGCCGCTGGCGCCAATGAAGCGGACTACCTGGTGGTACGTTGATGCGATGGCTTGCATGCTGTGTAGCCACGTTCGGCCAAGGATGGCGTTGTACGGGCTTGGCACGTTGACAACAATGAACTCGACGCTCACCGTTCTCGAGCCGACAATGACTGGTAGGTATATCCCACCGAGTGGCCAGACAGGTGCGCCGTTGAAGCCGACGAGCGGTACTTCAGCAGGTTGGAGGGCTGACTCCGGGAGGTCGAGCTTCTTGAACAAGTCGTAGTACATTACCTCTGCGGAGCTTCCTTGATCTATGAGGACGCGTTTGACATCATGGACTCCGATTTGGACGGTTACAACGAGAGCGTCGGAGTGTGGGGTCTGGACAAACTCGAGGTCGAGCTCGCTGAATGTGATGGTCTACTTGGGTAGGTCCTCTGGGCGAGGACGTTTGGATCCAGGTTTTATCGCAAGCACCTGCTTAGACGTGGAGGCGCGGTCGAGGTCCGACCTGAGTCATGTTTCTGCGTCTCTTGTCATTGGGCCATGGATAACGTGTATCATCGGCCTTGGTTCGTTGGGGTTGGGATTTCCGGCGGTCGGACGGGCGGGCGTTTTTGCACGATCTATGTACTGATCGAGATGGCCTTGAGCCGCCAAACGCTCTAACAGGGCCTTATACGGAGCACATGCCGTCGTGTGGTGGCCGAGCTCATTATGTTATGAGCACTTCTTCCTCGGGTTCTGATCCGCTTGGCCGTTGTCTGTGCCGAGCTTGCCTTGCGGCCATTCGAACCACAGTTGCCTCATGATCTCTTTTAAGAACGACCAGATAGGTTCCTTGAAGTGGGTGGTTTCGGCCACGTAGTCGTGTTCTTTCGGCTGGCGTTTCTTCCCCTCTTTGATATTGTGGACGTGCTTCTTTTGTTGGGGTTGCTGAGAAGCAACTGGTGTTGTCTGCTGAGGGGCTGTCGTCGGCGCGAGGGTGGTTAGAGTGGGAATTCCTTGGGCGGCTCTGTCCACGTAGAATTCTTCCAGGGCACAAAACCGTTCTACGACACGCATCAGTTCTCCCATGCCGTGCGGAGGTCGAATGGCAAGCTCGTCAAGTATCTTGCTACCAGACTCCAATCCATTTTTGAAAGTACGTGCGGCCCAGTACTCGTCTATTCCAGGGATTTCGTTGAAAAGCTGCCAGTAACGCTCGGCGTACTGCCGGAGCGTTTCGTTTGGTAGTTTCCTCATCTGGGACAAAGATTCAGGCTCTTTGGCCGTCCTGTTGCTCGTGATGAAGCGAGTGTTGAATGCGCGTTCAAGGTCGGCCAGGTTTCGTATGGATCCAGCGGGCAATTTGTTGAACCACTGGAGTCCAAGAGAACCGAGGCTGGATGGGAACGCTTTGCACTTGATCTCATCCTTGGTGGTGCAGAGTTCGATGGTTTGGCGAAAATGAATCAGGTGAGTATAAGCTTCGCAGGTGCTTGGATCGAACTTCATGAATTTCGGTAAGTGAAAGTTGGGTTCGGCCACAGTGTTGACGATATGGGAAGTGAAGGGTGATACACCAAGGTCTTTCAGCTGTCGCTCAAATCCTGGGCGCGGCGGCTTGCCGAGCTCGTCCGTCCGCGTCCGCTTTGAGTCTTTTTCTCTCTCCGAAGTCTTCTCGTATACTCGGCGGCGGAGCTTGTCTCGTAAGTCTGCTGTTGCTCTGTGAGGGTGGTCCACGGACTTCTCTCTTTCGCCGCAAGCTGTGTTCCTATTCGCCGTCCTTTCGGTTCGTATGCCTTTCCCATGTGGCCGAGCACAGTTGTCGTTATCCAAGTTTTCAGGTGGGATCTCGCCGAGTCGTTCAGAGACGTGGCGCCTGGTCTCGACGGAGTCTCTGCTGCGGCGTGATGCCGTTGTGCGAGAGAACTCCGCGCAGCCAGTCGAGTACGTGCTCGTGAAAGATTCGGTGTCCCTTGTGTGGGTCCGCTCACGGTGGGACCTTGAGCGCTGTGTCCCAGATACCGTAGGGCGTTTGTAAAGGATAATTTCCCTGGCGTCGCCTGTCTCTGGTGGGAGACCGAGGCGGTCTTTGACGGAGATGCGATGGCCCGCTTCGGTGGGTTGTTCGTGTTGTGGTGGAGGGGGTGGAGGCGGAGGAGGTGGAAGGGGAGACCCTCTTCGTCTCCGCCTCCTTCCTCCAGTAGATGCAGAGGCGGTGGGTGTCGGATTTTGTAAGTGTTGTTTCATCTGGGCCACCTCCGCTCTCAGCGCCGCGAGTTCGTTGTCCCTTTCGTCGTCTCGACGCTGCAGCAAGCGGATGTAAGCCGCCGTTATGTCGTCCGTCGCCGGAGATAGGCTAGAACTTGGTGGGACGGAGATGGACATGTGTCTCTCGGGGAATGGTGGGAGGATTGTGTTTCCGCTGGCGTCTTTGGCCCCAGAAACGTGTACTTCGGGTGGATCTCCGCCCATTGTGGTTGAGTTTTTGGCTGTGGGTGAATGAGGAAGGAGGTTTGGAGTAGGGTTTGGGCCGTTTGGATCAGAAGCTGAGGGAGTTCACGTCAGGTTCACCAATTGTGTGGCCCGTGATCCTCGATCTGGTCCCTTCCTCCGTTGGTTC
>BPLS01027044.1:15540-30099 GCA_019656275.1 Rhododendron kiyosumense
ACGGTGACATGACTGCCCACTTGGGTGATTTTGGATTAGCAAGGTTCTTGCATCGTGAGCTTTCTCAGAGCCAAACCAACTCTGTTGGTTTAATAGGGACTATTGGATATACAGCGCCAGGTAATACATGTATATCTACGCTTATATATTGGTTTATAATTATCAAGAGTGAACTTAATTTTCGTGTATATGTTGCAGAATATGGCATGGGGCTTGATCCATCTACCAGTGGTGATGTATACAGCTATGGAATCCTGTTGTTAGAGTTGTTCACTGGAAAAAGTCCCACAGATGGCATGTTTAGAGATGGCACGAACATTCACAGATATTCCAAGATGGCTTTGCCAGAAAGAGTGATGGAGATTGTTGATCACAAACTTTTAGAAAACGAGGAAGGCACCAGCAAAAGTTCTTGGACAGAAACAGAAAGGGCTAAAATACATGATTGTTTGATTCTGATAATCAAAATTGGAGTTGCGTGTTCTAAGGAATCACCAACAGAACGAGTAACCATTGTTGATGCGGCTAGGGAATTGCATTTGATCAAGGAGATGCTAGTTGATAGAAGGACTAGAGAATAAACCTGCAAACCGTCCAAATGGGTGACTATAAGGTATGCTCTCATTTGATACTGGCACTTATTTTAGGGCTGCCTTTCTTATCTGATTAAGATAACATTTACAGGGCATTTGGAACCATGTCGAACAAGTTCCTTCAACATCTCCACTAGGATCATCACCAAAAAAACAAGTGAAGCCCAAAGTAATCTTGGTAAGGGGCTTTTTTCCCCTGTACTTATCGCGTACACCGATTACTTGTACCTGTAAATGTTGAAAGTTAAAAACTCTGATTGGAATCTCTATTTTCTATGTTCTGTTTTTATTTTTCTATAGGGAAAGACTATAATACACGCCACTTATTTAGGTGTGTATGATATATATCCCCCAAAATGTTATAAATTATAGAGAAAATGTTACGAATCGTATTGCTAAAAAGTTACGAATTGTATAAAGGTTACGAGATACACTAAAATGTTATGAATCATAATAAAAATGTTACAAATCGTACTGCTGAAAAGTTATGAATTCTAGAACAAAAGTTACGAAACATGCTAAAATGTTATGAATGAACTATAAAATAGGTGCATATGGTACACCCTTTTAAGATGTGTGTATTGTAGATTTTCCCTTTCCTATATTGTGTGTGATCTATGTTTGAGAATTTCATGGCTTAAACTTAACTGTTAGTTCAGTTATGCTTTTAATTTAGCCTTTCGATGTTTGGCTTTTCTTTTGCTGTGAGTAACTTTGCTATAGCTTTGGTTACTGAAAACAATGAGAAGCCCTTTTTTCTCCTTTGGAGGAAAATTCCGGCGATTCGAAAGTCGTCCAAGAGGGCTTAGATCACAAACTCAAAGATTGTTCTCAGGCTTGACCTGAATTCTCCTACATCTCTTTTGCTAGCCGTTCACAAGTATTTTGAGGCTCGATCGGCTCTATAAGGTTCCATTCGAGCTTGGATCATTAAGTTAATAACAAGCTTGAGCAAGAATATTAGGCTCGTTTCATAAAGAATCAAGCCAAATTTGAGTTAGCTGACACTCTTTGCCAATTAGTTTGGAGTTGGATGCTTTAACGTGAACACAAAAATCCATTTTGTATATAAAAACTAAAAAGGAGATTGATTTTCACACTCCCTATTCACTACAACAAAAATCACTTTCAGTGACATCTTTCGGTGACAAAAAAGTACACTTGTCACTGAATGGTAGCCAACGGTGACATCAAACTTGAAATATGTCACCAAAAACGTTGGAGGTAATTTGGTTTGTTCGCGCCACTGTGAAGGTCTATTGGGTGACATCTTTCATGTCACTGAAGAATATTTTCGGTGACAACACATTAGTTTGTCATGGAATGACCTGAATTTTTGAACGGAAAGTGAACACCAGTAAAACTATGTCGTTTTGTGCCCCTATTTTTTTATTTTTTATGCTTGTCACAAAAAAAAGCCCTAAAGTACTTCTCAGTTCTCACCGCTTCCCCTCGACATCTCTCTCCCCCTGTGTTCCTCTCTTGCTCCCTCACTCAATGGTCGACCATCTCCTCCGACTCCGGCTATTTCATCTGACGACTCTAAAGCCGACGAAGTTGCAGTCGCCGTCGCCGGCAAGTCTATACTACAACTGTTTTTGACAAATCTCGTCGCGCCAGATTCCAACGCTTCATCCCTACACCAAACACAGATTTCTCCTCCTCCGTCCACCACCTCACAAGTGCTTTCCTCCCTTGTTGTTAATTGATACCACTCAACTTCATCTCCCCCCTTGAATTTCTGGTCCATTAACTTGTTGAACCCTAGAAATTTGGGGTTTTTTTTTTTTTTTTTTTTTGTTGTACTGAAAAATTGGGGTTTTGTATCACTTACGAAATTAGGGCTTTTGGATTTCTTTATTTGCAATTTTTTTCCGTTTCAGATTCCATTTAGTATTTCTTTCTTTGTTTGTAAGATCGATAGTGTATTCGGTATTTGGGTGAGGAAAATTTGGTTTTTGTTGTTCGGGAATGCAGGTGGTTTGGAATTCAAAGAAGAATTTGGGTATTTCACTCTCTCCATCATCGACAGCAGATCTTTTCATTCGAATTGTGCCCGACAAGGTGAATAAGACCCTCTCCATCATCGACAGTGGCGTTGGAATGACTAAATCAGGTATTGCGGTTTCTGTCCCCTGTGATGTTTATGTTATGCATGCGGCTTTGGGTGAAGGAATATTCTCGATAATTTTACAGAGGAAATTTCGAGCAAGTGTAATAATCAATTTTGTTGAGCTAGAAACTTAAAGCAAAACGCCTCTGTATTTAGGTTTGTACGTAGGGTTTTTTCGGGTCTGGGTTTGGCTTGTTTCTTCAGTGTTTTGTTCGATTTCGTACCGCTTAGGTCATTGTTGTTGCAAAAATGGTTTGGCATTAGTGTGTGAATTTTTTTGCAGATCATTTTTTTTAAGGTCAGAACTCAAAGGATCTGGTTTGGATTTAGGTTTATGCATAGATTTTTTGGGTCTGTGTTTGGCCTCTCTCTTCAGTGTTTTGTTGGTTTTGGCTGAAGCTTGATGACAATTCGTAGTGTTGGCTTGATGACAATCCGTAGTGTTGGGAACCCTTTGCCTCCATCCTTTTTGCCTATGAAACACCATTCTCTAGCAAGAATAGCTTGTGGCTTACTTAAGTTTGATTTCTTTTAATTGATACCAGAGTTTAAGTTTTAGTTGTGGTATTTCTCTTATAGGTATTGTCTCCAATCTGGAATCAATATTACTATTGTGTACCAAAGAACATACTTGTATTGTTACTTAACCAAAAAAATAATACAAAACATTTTAATGGATCTTAGCTATTTTGAATAGTTGTCGTTCAGCAAGTTGAGTCCCATTCTTGACCCTTTTTGGACTGAAAATGAAAAGGGAGGATTGTATGCAAGTGCACACTCACACGCATGAAGATGGAGAGGACTTGTATCCATTTCTGAACACCTCGTAACGAAAATGAGCCTTCTGCCTTGCACTTATTTATTCTGTTTGATTTCTTATATGTTAGATTATGGACCCAAAGATGGATTCAGGTATTGTTCCTAGATATTATTCCGAAGCAATTGATAGTGGTGTTGCCCCAGTCCCTTTAAGTTTGGATAGAACTGTAGATGTCCAATGTGTTATTGACATCATGGGCCATCTTCTAGCATGTGAGGTGCATTCTTTATTTCAAATTAGGATTCATATTCTTCTGTTACTGTTCTGGCTACTAACAATCTTCCATGGCAGGCATCGTGGCACAAGGGTCATTCATTGGCTCAAATAATTTTTCCTTGCATCTATCTTCTGAAGCCTGATAAACATTACCACATGCATTGTTGCATTCTTATTGCAGAGTCATAGGTGCAACCTGCAATTCAGTTGTTTCAGTCGAATCTGATGCGTGTACAAATGAAATAAAGTATTCAAAAGCACTTTTTCGGCCATCCTTCTGTAATTAAACCATGATAAGCATGATTTCCCCTTTATTTTAGTTATAAGTTTTCTAATGGCAGGAAGATCTTTTCACAATGACCTATGGTCTACCTTTGAAAGGGGATGGAGATGAAAAATGCTTATCAATGCTATATACGCAATTGCGGAAACAATTTCTTGCCAATTGGGAGCGTATAAAGTCCCACCATCAAAAGGAGAGTGGTAGAAGGTAGTCACTATCATCATCAGTTAACTTCCCATTTGATGAGTGAAGACAAAATATTTGGCCTTTGGACACTTTCGTTGGACTAACTGTGTAAAGGTATCATTATTTTGTGATTGTCAAACTCCTGAAGTCGGAAAATGGAATTATTGGTGCCTGAGGTGTTAATAATGCTTGTGTGGATGAGAATGAGATGTATAGTAAATGGTGTACTGTTTGGCATGGATATGATGCACTAGGGGAAGTCAGCAAAATGGAATTGTGAATTGTCAAAGTTTAAGGTGTTAAAGTTTCACATTTAGATACCTCGTTTGATCAAAAAAAGCAAGGTTCGAGCTTTGCCTTGGCTTGATTCTTATTCTTAAAATGCATTGCCTCAGATGACAATGCTTAAAATGCATTGCACGACACTTAACAGTAGTGTTGGATTCTTGTTCTTTCCAACATGGTAAGGTTGATGTTAGTAAGAGATTAATAACTCAACCTTGTAGATCTTTAGGATCTGATACAGCCCATTTGTTGCTTTGCTTATTGCTATTCGTACTTTTCTGACTCCTATAAGGAAAGATCATTTGGGATATTTCTTGAGTTGATCTGTCTATGTTACTGCAGATATAGAGCCATTGCAAATGAATCCTGATCTGGAAGAAAAGTTCTGTAAAGCTTTGCTGTGTCTATGTTATTGCAGAATACCTCGACTGTCTAAAAGGTCAGTTGATCGATGACTGCAATTTAGTTGTTTCCATGTAGATGCCTTGGTGACTTATTTACTTTGGGCTCCTTTCGTTTTATTGCTGGTTTAGTTATTACAAAATGGCTACTTTTATGGAGGTGGTCTACTAAGCTGCAAGGTTTTCTCTCCAAATTAAGTGGAACTCCTGTACTCCATGTACTTTTCCAGTTAATGACAAAAATAGTTTTCGACAAGTACATGGAGCACAGGAGCACAGGTAAACTATTTTTGTCACGTCAAATAAGATTATTCTACTTATTGGATCTTATTTTGTAAGCACTTGCTAAAACTTTGTACTAATGATATTTATATGAAGATATAGTCTATTTTGCATAATTGAACAGGCACCTTAAAAAAATATTGAACAGCCACCAGAAGTGGTTGGTGCTTCAATATTTTCTGTTTCCTTTTAGGAAGAGGGAGCCTTTTACTTAAAACCATGTCTGGTTTTCAAGTCTGAAGACTTATCCTGAGTTGTTGCTCTTCTAGAGAGTTATCTTTCAAGCTGAGGTATATGTTAGTTTTATTATTAGACCAGCGAGCATGACCGAGCATGCGAAGCACGTTGCTCAAACCCTAGTTCTTGTAAATTGTCTCTTTTGATAGTTTTAAAAGTGTGATAAAGCTTGAATTAATGTTGTTCATGTGTTAGACACGTGTCTGAAGTGTGTCCGGAGCGTGTCCATGTCTTACACGTTGACGACACCGACACTTCGATTCTGGCGAAGTTTTGCTGCCACGTAGATTGCATATCATTGATATTATGTAGAATGACATCAAAATCTGGGTTGGGTAGCTCGCTTAGTCACTCATGAGTCATGCCATAATTTGTTATTTAACAACTTGGAGCAAAATCTCCTCCTTTTTCAGAACCTTTCGTAGGCTTTACATGTTACATAATTGCTTTTTTCTTTTTTTTTTGTGCAATTTTGTACAGGTAAGGAGATAGAGTTGCTTTTTGGCAGTTTATCAAGATGGAGTTGAAGACTTTTTGGTAGTTAAATAGAACACTTGTTTTGAGTTCTTTTTGTCATTGGACACAACATGGATATGAATGTTTTGTAGTTTCGGTAATGTTGTTAAGTTTGAAGTAGTTATTGTTGTAGGATGAATGTTTTGAAGGGTTGTGAAGTTAGATGATGAATGTTAACCTATTGGATATTTGATTTGAATGAGATTTTGCTTCTTTGCAATTTAAGTTTTGCTAAATTGAATCATAAGATACAAAAAAATCTGAAACTTTGTAAACAGGTGAAAATAATATTTGCTGCTACAGTCCTATTTTTGGTGACAAGAGATTGTCACGGTTGTGTGTCTACCACTACAATAGGTTATTGGTGACACACAATTAGTTGTCATGGTAGGTACTTTTGGTGACAACTTTTGTCACAAAAAAATCTCTTTTCTGTGACAAAATGGTGCTGTCATCGTTACTTTCCGTGACATTATAATCTTTGTCGCAGAAAATCTTTCTTTCGTGACACAATATTGTTGTCACTGTTACTTTCGGTGACAATTGTGTCACGGAAAATATGTCTTCTGTGACATCAAATATTTGTCACTGTTGACAACATTCCGTGATAACTACACAATTTTGTCACCCTTGACTTTCAGTGTCATGGATACAGTGACACCTTTTCTTGTGTCACCAAAGATAATAGGTGACAAAATTTGGACTTTTGGTGACATTTTTACATGTCACCGAATGTGTTTTTTGTTGTAGTGATTTCTCCACGTACACTCCCTTTTTTGTCTCTATTATGTGAAGTTACTATCCGCTTGGCTCGTTAAGTTTTCACTGAGCTCGAGTTCGGATTTGTTAAAAACATAATAAACAAGCTTGAGCACGGTAAAGCTCGACTCGGGTCGCTTGCAGTCCTAAATTTACATGAATACATGATTTGATTATGCATGTGAAGAATCTTCTATTTTGTTCCACTTGTCCAGATCGAGGAGACTAAGTGCCGTTTTTGTAACGGCTCCAAGTTAGCACTTGTCAATTTTCTTCTTATAATTTATTCACTACCCTAGGTAAGCAAATATAACTCACATGGCACCTTCTGTTTATTCCTCATCTAAACTAACGTAAAAGCTGTCAATCTGAAATTCACTTAGGCTGTGTTTGGATGGCCCCCCATTTGGCGATAAAATATTTTTTTTCAGCTCCAAATTGTTATCTTTGGCGACGAAAAATAATTTCATCTTCGTTTTTACACTTTCGGCGATGAAAAATGTATTTCGTTGCCAAATGAGTACCCTTGGTGACGAAAATACTTTTTCCGTTGCTAGATAGGTATTATTGGTGACAAAATAATTTCGTCGCAGAAATTGTCAAAACAGTGACGAGTTTAACAAATTTATTTTTTCGTCAACACTTTTTGGTCACCGAATATATTTTTCCTTGTAGTGTTTTAGCCTCATTGTATTAGTCACTAATTAACTGTTTTCAAATAACATGTAACTATTTGAAAAAATTACTAATCAATGCAATTTGAAACAGTAAAATCGTACTAAATGCAATGAAATTTCATTTTGACGTTGAAATGTGTAATAGTAAATTCGAGATACTAAAGATACCTAACTAAGGGCACACGTGTCACCTCCAACCGCCCTATATGGAGTTGGAATATTTTTATTATCATTATTATTTATTTTATATCGGCAACCTCCGCATGGAACCTATTTTACTTATAAAAGGGCATGCCGTTTCGGGAGCATCTCGATCTTTTTTTCGAGCATTACCAATGGGTCTTGTTTTCTTTAGTAACCGAGGCCACCCAGCTCGGTAGAGTCATGCTTTGCCTTGCCAAGACCGGCTAAAATAGCATGTTGTTTCAAAGGTATTTCGGTCTTTTTTTCCGAGCATTACTAGCGGGTTGTGTTTTCTCAAGTAACGATGCCAAACGGCCAAGGATTGCTCGAGGTCTTGATAGCATCGTGCCTTGGCAGCCGGCATCGGGTGGCCACGGCTCCCCAAGAGAGGGAGATCACAACCCCCGATAGTAGCAAAATGAGCCTTTGACCTTGTGGCACGAAAAAACATGACTTTGTATGAGAAATCATAATAAGGTTTTTTTAGCAACACAACTCATTTTTTGAGCTTTTGGTTACGAAGGCAATCGCATGGGAAAATTGGAGAGTAAAGTCCTTTTGGTTACAAAAGGCAATTGCCAACTATATTCAATAGCATTTTTATCTATTTTGACTTTCAAAACTAGTCCCTAATTCTTATTCTAATTAATTTTTTTTTTTCCAAATAGCATCTACTATATCACTCCCCTAAATCACACCCTTCACGGATTTTTATTTGTGTTTCCAAATCCATTACCAACTGTTGGGAATTATACATAATAATACGATTGCTATGACTACCATTGTTTTGAGCGCATTCGATGATAAAAATTAATCACTACTATGGAACAACAAAAATGGCAAAATTGGATGATAAATGCTAAGAAAACATCAAAGTATATATTCATTTGCACATCTTTTCTCACAAGTGATTAACGTGGGATCCACTAAATAGTATCTTGAATCCTACAATTACTTGTGAAAGAGATGCAAAAAAATATGTAAACTTTGATGTGTCTCTACATGATAGATTTTTCAAAAAAAACATGTTTAGTATGATGAAATGATCTACATCCAGGATGTAGATCATTATGAAAATTGCAAAAGTCAATATGAAAAATTGCAAAAATCAGTTTATGGTAAATTGTTATGAAAAATTGCAAAAGTCAGTTTATGGTAAATCATTATCCTTATGAAAATTGCAAAAGTCAGTTTATTTTTAAGGAAAAAAGAAGTGCGAGCTTGCCGTCACTGAACACCCGGATTGACCGGGCACGGGGTCATATTTGGATTGGGCAACCGATACCTATGAGTTTTCGGCTTTGGGCCATTATAATTGGGCTTGGACTTAGTAAAGTCTTTGTGCTATAAAGTTGAACTTTTGAAGTTTGGGCTACCTAGCTAGAGTGTGGGTTTTTTCGCTCAAGATGAAATCTACAAATCTAGTTGCTGATTGCATTATACAACAGTAATCAGTGGCTAGCAGTAACTTTGAGATGGTTTTTTCCATTCAACCACCGGAATTCATTTTTCAACCATCACACTGGTGGGAGGAGGAGATATTCACATACAATAATAAGCCCATTTTTATTGATAAAGCTCGCAAATGATTGTACAAAGACTCACGCACATTAGTGGTATGATAAACTCACATCTGTTGTTCAAATCACAAAACATATTACGTAAGCTCAAAAAATCTTCAATTGGTAGGTGAAAGCTATAAATGTTTTTTTTCCTATCGTATGTTCTTATTCATTTTCATTCCAATCCCTTGGAGCCTAGTAAGTCAAAAGTCTGATTGAGCTTAAATGGTATCCTACTTTTGTTGATTGATAATTGGAGAACTTAGCATGTAAAAAAATATACACATTCGCATTGACAGTTATCCTGTTATCACTTCTTCTTTACGTCCTCTTCATTTTGCCTCGACGCGAATAATGGGCCTTTTTGATTGATGCATGGGAGAACCCAAGGAATAGCGTCGTAGTCCATTATGTTACCATTTGTTGCCGGTTTGGGGTGCGATTATTATTACTATTAATTTTTTTTTAGTTCTTCAGAAAATTGCCATTCTGGTGATCCATTAGCCCAGAAGCCGCACCAGGACACTAGCTGAAGTAAATGGGCTGGACTGGGTTTGACCTGCCTGGGCTTAGGCCCAGAATCCGCACCAGGATGCTACTGACAATAAGTGGGTAGACGGGTGTTTTTCGTGCCTGGGCTACGGCCCACAGCGGACGGGCTTGTGATTTCCAATTCTGTACTATGATTATAATAGTGTACTATTAGTAAATTTTTATCATGAAATTGAATAAAAAAAACAAGTCCAAGAAAGGATCAAAAAAAAAAACAAGTCCAAGAAAATGCTCACATATAAAAGCCCCCCTTTGTTCGCAAATCAGAAAGTAATAATCAATAATCACCTAACCAATAAGCCTCCGGCACGCCAGCGCATACATCGAGCACAAATGTGTGGTATTTCTAGCGCGAATAAGCTAGAGCTTGACACAAATTTATACTAGCTCAGTTCATTAAATACTCTTTGGGCTTGACCTTGAGCTTGGTACACATAAACTTGAGTATATATTCTATAATTCTGGTTGACTCAACTTGTTGGCAGCCATACAAAAATTTGGCAGATAAGTGTGTTTTCTTTTGATAATGGAACACTTAATTTGTACCCGTACTTCTCTTCTCTTTTTCTTTTTCCTTTTTTTTTGTTATTTTTAGTAGTCTATTATGCATTTTTGTTAAATTCACATAATATTTTTAAATTATCCATTCGTCTCGAAAAAAGAAGTCTTAACAATAAAAATTGTGACCAAAAGCAAAAAAAGAGTTCGCGAAAAACAAAATAAATGAAACAACCTGTATTTTTGTCTGTATTGTCATATATAAATTTCTTTCAATTTCGATTCTCATTTTTATAATTTTCGAATTTCTCTTATCATAATGAATGATTAATTCAAAAACTTACAGAAATCTACGATAAAAAGATTATGAGATGTAAAAAACACCTAAAAAAAATAACAGAAGAAAATGTATGAGTGTTATGATGTGCTTATTAATATCAGGTTTGTTTAGGACGGAATTAAATGAGATTACGATGTTGATTTCCTTTTCTGCCCTTTGCCATAATAGTAGAATAGAAAATGCTGATGACATGTCCTCATATTGTTTTTTCTTTTTCCGTTATTATAGTCATGAATTTTTTATGATAACCGTATGTTCAGAGCAACTTGCACGCATGTTGACTAATTCTGGGGGCCTGAAGAAAACGACCAGACATATATAACCCACAGTGACCCATCAAGGTTGGGAATGTTTAGCATCCGTTATCGTGGTCACAAAAATGATGAACTTTATGTGAAGTGGTTAATATATAATTGAACAAAACTAGCACAAATAACTTGTTTTGAAAAAAGGAGAAATACTTATTCACGGAACCACCGTAAATAGGTTATTTACAGAGTCGCACGATCGCACCCGTCTGTTTCGGCAATCAATAGTCTGGATTTTAAACAAACTTTTCCGAAGAATATAAAATGACCTTCCAAAACACTTTGGATGCACGGATACACTTCCGCAAACACTAATTTTTTACGTCATGCACACTCCCTAAAGAATTTTGTTTCTGAAAAAAGACGTAAACATGAACAAAGAGTGTGGAATTTTTTTTGAAGAAATAGCAGCACATCATAGGTACGCCGCACCTTTACAAAATAGGTTGCACTTTTTTGTTTTTTGTAAGTAAATAGGTTGCACTTTGCACCCGTACAAAATGCTTTCTTGCACTAGTTGTCCCAAAACCCATTATTACAAATTTGCAGCTATTGAAAACTAATCATGTACCCTACTGTCATTTGCTATACCCTTCTTTGTTCGTCTTAAATATTGGTAATGTTTGCATTTAATTTCACAATACCCACTTAGGTTTCTTGGAAGTAAAGAAACATCGAGTTTTCCCCCTTCCTTTTCATATATACTATTTTTTCTTTCACGGAAAGAAATAAAGATTTTATTAAGAGGAAAAATAGCTTGAAGATCGAATATCATCAAGGACAAAGTAATTAGCCAAAAAATGGGAGACAGGACCCCCCAATTCTCTAACCTAACACCTAATAGGAATTGCGTAGCCAACGAATGGACTACCCTATTGAAAGAACGCTTAACATGTTTAAAAACACAAGAAGAAAACAAAGAAATAAGCTCTAAACAATCAAAAAGAATAGAGTTACAATCGGAGAAAGGTTTTCCAACTTGAGTAAGAGCTTGCACAATCTAAATAACCAACTTGAGTAAGGTTTCCAACTAGAGAAACCTTTGTTCGCCACAATAACCAACACTTCACGAAAGCCCAGTGCTTCCACAGTTCTCGGGGAGAATAAACCAGAAAAAAAGAATGGATGCCTTTCCCAAAATTTGCCCTGCGTGATCTCGTGCTACTATCCCAATACCAACCAGGCCACCACTTTTATCCACAACACCATCAACATTAAGTTTAATGATATTAGAAGGGGGGAGACACTAATTAACAAGAGGGGAAGGAGCTGCATTATTAGAGGAAACACAAGTAGAAGCATTGACATCCTTGAATTCAAAAAAGATCACAAAACTTTCTTAAGGATGCATTCTTCTGAACTTAATTTTTATAAGCAACAGACTTATTGGCATGCTAACTATAACACTATTAGCCACCAGGCTTAATTAATTGCCAAGTGGTCATATACATCACTTTCATAACATTGATGGCATTTATTTTTATGCATATAAGAGGGCCAATTATTGGACAAAAGTCACATGGTCCTGAGAAAACTTCTAGAGAGGAGAGATTCCCAAAAGGAGGTGGGATTGCTCCTGCTAAATCGTTGGACCCAATAAATAGTAGACTAGTAGTGTAGTTAACTTCATGCATGGTCCCCCGTTTGGCTGTACTCGTTGACTGGAATTTTTTTTTTTTTGCCGTTTTGGGTAAACTTTGGGATGGTACGATCCATGACGTGTTTCACGCATTTGTTCCCTTCCTGCTGAAAAACTTACTTTCCATTTATAGTAGCTAGGAGTAGTACAACACAACCACCATAATTCTCTGGCATAAATGTTGATAAAAAGGAAATTGATTTCTCCCTCTTCTTGGCCAGAGATCGCAAAAGATCAAGAGAATGATATCAGAATGAAGACGAAGCAGCAAACTCTAGCGAGAAAGCCTCAAGAAGGGGTCCGCCATCTCGTCGCCATCGAAAAACGAAGAACGAATTTAACCATCAAAGTGCACCCATTTTTTTCCCTCGTTATCGCTCACAATGTCATCGCTGACAAAGAAGAAGTTCTGCCCTGGCTCCCATGGGGTCTTTCACGGATCTCTTCGTTCACTCTCAGCATGCACTCTCTCAATTAAGTTGACATCCAAATCCTTAACAATCATATGTCAACCAAGACCCAAAAAGAAAAAATGGTTATCAAGAAATCAACCGAATAGAGTACGAGAAGCGAAAATTGCCATAGAAGACCCATAAATGGTAAGTGGTCCAGAACTAAAACCAAAGAGGAAGACAACCTCTTGAGCGTTAAATATCTTTGTAACCCTTAAACACAGCCATGTAGAGCAAAATCTTGTTGGTAGGAGGAATCTGAATGAGTTGAATTGAAGCAGAAGCAGATTGAGTTGAATTAATATTTGAAGCAGGTTGGCCCCATCACAGAGCAGAAGACGCCATCATCACCATTGTTGAAGCCATAATCACAAAACCACTTCGAATAGATAGTAGATTTTACAAGCTTGTTAACGGTTCTAATTATGCGAAATTGATAAAGTTTAATCTCCCTTGATGATCTCTAAAAGTTTTTTCATATTGTATGTTCTTATTCATTTTCATTCCAATGCTATGGGCATGGAGCCTAGTAACTCAAAAATCTGAATGAGCTTAATGGTATCGTACTTTTGTTGCTTGATAGTTGGAGAACTCAGCATGTAGAAATATACACATTCGTAGCTAATGGCGGTGGCTGGCGGGAGAAGATGGCTTTTTCCCGCCTTCTAAGGGGAGTGGCCTAGTTCAGCATTTTGAAGGTCTTGCTAATGGGCTGGACTCTGGCATTGATTTGGGGGGTTTCATTGAAGTCCAAGTTGCGGAGGATAATGGGCCAGCAGGCTTATTTTTGTTTTTATTTAGAAAATTTTGGAATTCGATCGTAATTTTTTACTTTTTACATTCTTCTCATCATAATGAAGCAATAATTCATAAAAAAATTTAAGAAAAACCAAAATAATATTTCAAATGGATTATTTATCCAAACAACCGCTTAGTCCTATCATTTGTCCAAAAAAAAAAAGGTGCCTAAAAAAATATCATGGTTTGGTGAAAAGGGAAGGGAGGAGCAAAGAGAAACAGAAAGTTATCTGTGTGTTCAAACATTTGGCCTTTTAGTGTGGTGAATATCGTGCCGTAGGGTTTAAATTGGAGGATCCTTCAATTATTGTAGAATTGGATAGGAGCTGAACTTGCTTGGTAGCGGTGCCAAGCAGAAAGCAGCTGATCCGGCTATTCTTCTCGGCAATTGACAGCTTAGATCTTAATACGAACAATGGACGGTTTAGATTTTATGCACTCAGATTAGATCCGTGTCGTCCATGCAGAGATAAATGACCTGATTGGCTGCTCAGCACTGCTGCCAAGCACCCTCGCTTGGCAGCATCTCCCAATCCGCCTTTCCCTGCCCCTTTAAGGATGGATACGAATCACAAGGTTATATACATCTATGATTTGTAAATTGTATAGACTATATAGAATGATCGAACATATCTACGATAATTTCTGGGTTAATTCTTTTGATCATGTGTTGTACAAAATGACACCTCCTATATACAATAAGTGACCTAAGAAAAATTTAATGTTTACCCATTCAAAATTAGAATTCTGTGTCCCTAAACAAAATTTAATATTTACGTGTTCAACATTAGAATTTTGTGTCCATCCCAGTGGAGAAGTTAGAATAATTTTGTGTTCAACATTAGAATTTTGTGTCCAT
>BPLS01027047.1:8104-32536 GCA_019656275.1 Rhododendron kiyosumense
ATAAATACTTTTCTTTGCACAATACATGAGATTTTTCTTTGCACAATACATGTGATTAATTTGTACTACAAATGAAGTTTTTGAATGGATCCCACAAATAAGAGTACGGAGATTTTTTTAAAAAAAAGATAAAGATAAAGATAAAGGGTATGAAGAGACTGACCATTCTCCTTTGCATGGAAAGGGTTTAGGTGGGAGGCGGGGGGCTGCTGCCCCCTTGCTGTTGTCCCGACGCTGCTGCTCCGGGTTTTTGAGCCCACTCCGCTCTCGTTTTGATGATCGGAAAAATTCACTTTGTAGAGCTCGTCGAGCAGAACAACCGTGAAAAAAATAAGCTTGATTGGATATCATTAAGTACCTGATCAGAACCTTTTTATCTTAAAAATAATGAATCCAAAACACTGGATCAAATCCACTGTAATCCATGGACCGAGAGTTATATGGGCTTCGATCAGGCACTTAATAATATCCAATCAAGCTGATTTTTTAGCATAGTTGTTCTACTCGACGAGCTCTATAAAGTGAACGTTTCCGATTATCGGAGCGAGACCGGAGTGGATCCAGAAACCGGGACAGCAGCGTCGGGACAGCAGCAAGGGGCAGCAGCCCCCGCCTCCGATTAGGTGGTTCTTTAAGAAAATCCAATAGTTGGATCGGGAAAAGCTGAGCATATCAAAGGCGGTGGGGGCATGGATTTCAAATCTTTGCAAGCTTTTAATTAAGGGAAGTTTCTCGTAAAATGGTTTCACAACAAATTCTATTTTAGTTTTTTGAGTATCAATCGTACAGATTGTGACACTTATATTTTATTTGCTTCCCAATAAACACATCCGTTACCATCAAATTCAAAATGAAGGGGCAATTACGAAAATTCATCCTATTGGGACGAAAATAAAACATCTTGTAAAACACAGCCACTATTCGAAAATTCTCTCAAGCTTTTTTCCCTTGGGTTTAAAAGAATTTGGTAAAAGAAAAGAAATGCCCCAAGGTTTTGTATAATATTTATTAAATATAAGTGTAAAAAATTAAACCCATCCAATCTTATTTTTTTGATAGATTATTGTTTGATATATATTTGGAGACCCATTAATTTGAGTCCGTTACGTGAAATACATAGAGTAAAACATAACCGGTGTTAAACTCTCGGACGGAAGTTAATCGCGTCCGACTTTCCATTTCAAAATCCAATCGACCCATACCCATCGAAAAATAATGGATACAGTGTGATCAAATCTCATACACATGCCCACGCACTCACGAAGTCTCCTCCGCCTGCTTTCTCTTCTCCTACTACTTTTTTCTGCAACATTATCCCTCACCCTCCATTGCCAGCATCCTCATTTCTCTCCACGTCGCTCCCCAACTCACAATCCATCAACTTCACCCACCACCCTCAACCATCATTAGCCACCTTACCACCGCCCTCTATCACCGCACCAAGCATTCCAAGCATCATTCAGCACTTAAATGAAGAGACTAGAGAGATACCGGAGTATCGGGGAGAGAGAGAGAGACAGAGAGATCCTCTTCAATTTGAAGGGTATGCGGAGACTGGAGAGATTTCTCCCTCCCTCTTCTTTTCATTTTTTTTTTAAAATGGGAAACTCATTTTATTGAAATTCCATAATAAGTATATCAGCAGAAAGGAGAGGAGTAGCCCACCTCAGGCCCTTCTCTAGCCATACAACCTAAAATCAACAATAGCAAGCGCAAATCTAGCAAAAGAATGAGCAACAGAATGTCCAGACCGAGAAATGTGTGTGCATAAGCTGCCTTGAAAACCATCCAATAGCATCCTGCACGCCTCTAATTTAGAGGCTCTAAAGTAACACTTGCGCTTGAAAGAGTTGCCCGAATCGTGGCGAATGGTGTCCACTGTGATCTTTGAGTCTCTCTTCACCGACATCTGGTGCAAAGGATAGAAGCGGGATACACCGACATCTGCTGCAAAGGATAGACCATTTGATACCACCAAAGCTTCGGCAACTTCAACTGAACATAAAATGGAATGCACTTTGAACATGCCGCAAACAAATGACCATGGTGCGACCACGGAGCACAAGTCCAATACCAGCTTGTTTATTCCTCACATTCAAACTGCCGTCAACATTCACTTCGAAGAACTCTTCTGGTGGAGGAACGCAAGAAGCTAATATTATAGGTTGATGGTAAGAAGACAACATTATCCCTTTTGCCTTGCCAAACCACTGAACGTAGTCAAAAGCATATATGCTCCACTATTTCGGTGGGAGATACTCCTTCATGCTTTGGCTTGTTTCCATATATCAGTCCAAGCAGACCATGCCAAAACTGCAGAATTTCTACTGATATCTAATATCTTGGTTTTTACACAGCAAAATCTCCCTTGCCCAGTGGTGAAAACTCCTAAATCTCAAACTCAAGATGTCTTGTCCTTCTAAATCACAAATTCGGGCTGTCTTGCTCCAGACCCGCGTTCACATCTCTACAATCCAATCACAACCCATAAACACAGGGTCAACTGTTTCCTTCTGTTCTCCACATGCACTGGCCTACTCTTCACCTTGTTCCTTTACTTAAAACTTCCCGACCATAAGGACTGATCCGTCAAGCAAAAGATCGTTGCGATCCCAACTGTGCCTCCATAAAGTTGGAAATTGGGTTATATTTTGCCTTAAGCACTTTGATGAACATTAAGAAGAGTGGTTATGGATTAAACTCCACCCCTACTTTCCCACCACCTTTGATCTGCTCAACTATTCCCAAGCCAACCCCTGGATTTTCTTGCCATCCGCACCTTGTCCCCACCAGAACCGAGCCACCGCCCTCCCTCTATGCGAACGAGCTAGAAACGGTCAAGCTCCTCTTCACACCCCTATCTATTTACCTCTCTATACTTTCCTTGTGGGACCATTCAAAGACTTCGTTTAAAATCCAAACCTATAATCACATGCATTGCACGAAGAAAAATATATTTGCAAAAGATCAGTTTTATCAGACATTACAAAGAACAAAAAAAGGGAGTACTAGGATTTTTTAAAAGTGCATTTGGATAAAAGAGGAGATTAAATTGGGTTAATTCATCATTTCGTCCATAAACTCTTCAGTCTTCCCCCTTTTTTTTCATTTTGTACTTAAAGTATCTAGTTAACTTATTTCATCCCTCAACTATCCAATTTCTCTTCAGTCTAATCAGTGACGGGCCATATTCATTTCCACTAGATAAGCCAAAGGCTCCCATGAATAGTCCCATCTTGTATAATTAGTGTCAAATTCGTTTATACTTTATTAATTAAATGTTCTTTCACTCAGCTTCTTGTCTCAAATCCAAGGTTAGCCCATTTCTTAAATGACCAATATATATCTTTGCATCTGGATTTTTATTTTATTTTTTATCATAAGCAAACTCAATGAACTTTTCTAGCACTTGTATATAAGCAGTGTCTAGCATATTACACCTTAACTAGAAAAATCCTGAAATGTTGCATCCAAGTAACCACCACAACTCGCAATAAGAACGAAACATGGATGAAAAAAACAAGAAATGCATATTGTTGCTACACAAAAGAACATAGTAAGCTTTTAAACATTTTAGACACCACAAAAGAAAAGCCTCGACACTTCTAATAAGCTAAACCCTTTCCCTCTTTGATACGGTATGCTGTAGCAACTATTAAATATATATGGGTATGAGACCAATACCTCAAAATCATGTCGATAACCTCAAACTACAGTTACACATATTCATGTTTCCTTTATTAAACACCAATTTTCTTAATGTTCAAGACCTTAATATAGACTTCTAATGAGTTGCAATATAGCATCAAATAACATCTGCTAAGGAACACATAAGAAGAAAACCATGTATCGCCGTGCATCAAAAACTAACTTCGTGTGACAGTCCACTTTACACTTTTTTGACAACCGAGGAAGCCTATAATAGACATCACACCGTGGAGTTCATCTTGCAGTATTACGTGTTCTTGTAAGATGTTCGAGTCTAAGGGATGATTATGCCGACATGCACTTAAAATACTTGAGGCCTAGGGTATAACCAAGCTTCCAAGTACAGATATTTTAACTAGGTGGACAACACAATCCAAAAAGGTTAACCCAGGACAACCCAGTCCAAGTGGTAGAGGAGTCATCTTGGAGAAAAAAATCCTCATTGACAATATAAAGAAACCATTTGGTGCAACTGGCTTATAACGGTCCATAAGTCAATTGGTTACGTCAGATGAAGGAAACAAGGTGGCAAGTATGAAAGTGACAGAATTGTGGGAAGAATCCAAGAGATACATGGATACAATCCAAATAAAAGTACTGACAAAGGAGTCCTAAGTGTCAAGCTATACATCCGCTGACCGCTATTGATTCTGATAAATTGGTAGTGTTAGATCCCCCATGTGTGAGGGGAAAGGGAGTTACAAATGCTTGAAAAAAGAGCTTTTTGGAGAAGAAATGAAGAAGAAAAGGGGATCACAAATTGTGATTTAGTATTGGCGCTGAACAAGGTAAGAAATTATCTGTACAATATTGTTTTAAGTATTTCCTTTGTTGTTTTCATTTACTTTCACAAAAGACGAAGCTCTAAATGATTTGTCAACTTTGCATCAAGCACTCCATTGTTATGGAATACCAATATTCCATGCAAACAACAGTAACTTGGGATGTGAATAAGCTCTTTTTATAATTATAGTGTGGAACACTTTGTAATGTCCTCAGTCTAGGAGAAATTAAGAGCTTTAGGAGTTTTCGGATAGGAAAACTTACTAACAATAATAGTTAACCAAAGCAGTAGACAAAATATTAAGTAGAGAAAAGGATTAGGATAGCTTGCCTGTGGGTGATTGAGACACGAGGAATGCTCTCCTAAGGAACGATACACCCCTCTTGCACTGGGTTGACCAGCGTTTCTTCCCCAAGATACAATGACCTTTGAGTTCGCTTTTGTGCAGCGAAGCAAAAAGTTACGAACCTATAGATGCCCGACACTCCAAAATCACTTGTAAAATATATAATCAAAGCAAGGTTTATCAATGGTGTTATCGGAGGTTTTCTAGAGTAAGAATTGGACTAAACGAGAAGGAAGATTATTTATTTCACTTGTTCTGGTATTTTCTATAGGATATGGGTAAGAGGAGTAAAGGCTTTTTCTTTTCCAATGGGAGAATAATATGCTGGGAAGTGTGTGTCTCTAAGTACTGACTTGGTATGGATATATATACACGTAGATTTCCAACATTAAGAAACCAGCAAGTGGTGCATGTAGTAAACTAGGTGATCACCAACATGCTATGCACAAAAAGCATGCTCGTTGGTTGGTAATTGTAGGTTTTTGTTGCAGCTAAAACGTTACGGAATTAACATTCACACATTAGTTGAGAAGTGCAAGGCTGCCTGCTCAGCCCGACAAGTCATACCAGTTGGTTTTCAAGCGAAAAGAATTTGTCCGAGGATCGCAAGACTGAGTAAATGCTACGCACGATAAGTCATGCTCATTGATGAGAGCAACTTTTATCTCTTTCTTTGCAATACAAAAATGTCTACATCTCGAAATTACATTTTCATATGCACCAACGCGAGAGACCTCACTCTCAAATAATTGAATTTCTAGACCTTTTCGATCCATAGAGAACAAACAAATAGAGGCGTGGAACTAAAGCTAAGGAAATCTGATATCAAATCTGAAAATGAAACCTCATGAGATGCACTTGCCAAGAATAGGTAAACTTAGTGAGAATTTTGCAGTATGTAGGATATTTCTATACTTTGATGTTAGCTCTCTCTTAGTCAAGAAGAAACAAAAATAAAACAAAAATGTAAAATCAATGGAACCTAGTAAATAAAGAACAAATTCAAA
This sequence comes from Rhododendron kiyosumense, assembly GCA_019656275.1. Classification (NCBI taxonomy): domain Eukaryota; kingdom Viridiplantae; phylum Streptophyta; class Magnoliopsida; order Ericales; family Ericaceae; genus Rhododendron; species Rhododendron kiyosumense. Next base: position 13,950 of record BPLS01027047.1, read on the forward strand.
GGGAAAGGCTATAACCAACAACCCAGGTTTTTATATCGGCCGTAGTCAAGAAACTTTATGTGCATTAGAGCATATGATATCTAAGTTTTGCGTTTGTCTATGAACAGTACCACATACTTTCTAAAAAAAGCATGAAACGCTACAAAAATAATTCAGAATTAAAAAGGAAAAACTAAGATTAGAGCACCTTTGAGCTCGAGACTTACGCATCTCTTCCTCACAAGCTGGAAAGGCTTTTAGTTTAGATGGATCTTCCGTTGGAAACCACAAAGAATGTTTGACCTCTCCTTTATCATTGATGCCTTCCTTTGCGGCTGTCAAGCTCTTCTCCATATTTGACCGCAATTGTTCCACACTATTACAGAGATGGATGCAGAGAAAGAGTAGACCGATTGGGAACGTGGAATAATACATAATGTACAAAGCCTTAAAATGAGAAGGCAATGAGATAATACACATAGTGTAAAGAGAAGAATAACATCGGATCAAATGAGAATCATAGAAAATGAAACTGAAGCATACTCGCTAGTGACACAGTCCAACCACAAAACTATATTTCCACAGATCAGAAGGACCGTAGATATTAGACATTCGTGCCCTGAATATTTTGACAACCTGTTTAACTACAAACTGATGCACAAGCTAAGGCCATAGATGTATTAAATTGAAAGTTTAAGAAAGAAAAAACAAGAAGAATATTAAAGTGATTTCCAGCAGCATAAAATAAAAATACACAACCTGTCAAGGGCTGGCCTTCTTTCTTTATCAGCTGAGAAGATGACTGGAGTAGCATACTTGGGCAGCAAGTCCTGTTGCTGCTTTCTCTCTCTCAACAACCTCTGCTTCACGCATTCATTCATAACCTACAAACAACCCAGAAGAGACATAAAATCCAATATCGATATCATCTATGCATGTGTGTGTGTGTGTGTGTGTGAGAGAGAGAGAGAGAGAGAGAGAGAGAGAGATCATCTCACACCTTTTGTTTCTCTACTAAGTCACTGTGATCAAATTTAGGATCACTTGACATGGTAGTTTCTCTGAAACTAGTCACACAACAGATAAGTTGGTCAATCACGATGCCCTCCCGGTTCCCAGTGTGCTCCTTGTAGCGCTCCTCAGTGGGACCTCCTGCTATCGACTTTACATTCCAAGTTAAATATACAAACCAAGAATTGAAGTGTAAAAAAGAGCAAATGCCACAAAAGCAACCTGCTGGAGCTTCTCAAGCTTGGCATTGTAAACACCTTCTGTCTCGTCCTCACCATCTTCGTCAACCTTGAGATTTCGTTTTATGTTTTTTTGTGCATGCGAACGGGACCATTTAGATCATCTCCGTCAAGTGATTGAAATCTTATGGCAAGAAAAACTCACAATGAATCTTTTCAAGTGCACCTTTGTGACCGACAATTTTCCACCTCTTGGAGTTAAGCGGTAACCTCTTCTCTTTCTGACTCAATAGCAAATTCTTGTTATTTGTCCTGGAGCTGGAGAAAACATAGAAACTGTTAGAGTTCAAAATACTCAAGCTTAGCTTTTCATAGGATTTGTTTTAGGAGGTCATTATAATACCTTGTTTCTCATGTCATAAACATAGGCCTCAACAGCATTCTTTTTGTCTTTGGTTTCTTCCATAACACGATCCTGCAAAGCCAATTCAAACTCCTTTTCCACTGCTTTTTACACATCGGCAAGCAGCCATTCCTCCATAATCCATCTCAGATACAGGAATGTTCCATCTCTTAACCTTATTCTTTGGAACCTCTACCAACAAATATGGGGAAAAAATATAATTTCAAATAAAAAGCCATAATGGTTTACTAACTACTTCCGTAAACTGCAAGTCTTGGATGTACCAGCTAGAAGGTAACTAAAACAAAACAGGCATTTTAAGCTAGTTTATGCTGATCAATCATTTAACAATGTCAAAAACCACAAAAAATATATAAGCCAGTCATTTTTTGCTTCTAACTTCAACAATGCTAGTTATTTTGGCTATTCTTGTGTTTTTGTTTTATTTTTAATCATCACAATTGCTTTGGCCTTGCAAAAATAAACACCCTGTCGAAATCGAAACCCAAATTCAGCATACAACAAAATCAACATACATACATCTACCAGTCGAAATCAGAATTGAAACACCTTCTAGATCGAAGTCATATAAAGTGGGCAACATTTAGACAGTGTTGAGGATTTCAGTTGCAAACCCTAAGAATCTTGCAGCCGGAAATGGCATCGAGGGCATGACAAGCAGAAATTTGGGGTTTCTTTCACGGTTGGCTTTAGGGCTTCAAATTGAATGAAGAAGAAGAAGGAAGAAGACGAGAGAGCAGAAGCAAGACGTTTGAGTCAATGGCATAGAGACATTAGTCTTTTTTAAGTTATGCTTTAGGCTCTGTTTGGAACTTAAGGAAAAGAAAGGAAAGGAAAATAAAATAAAAGAATTTTCCCTCCTATTGTTTGGTTGTAGAGAAAGAGAGAAGAAAATAAAGATTTTGAGTGTGGTAAATAGTGAATTTTCCCTCTCATTTTCCTCTCATTTTCCTCTCATTTTCCTTCCCTTTTCTTTTCTTTTCCTTTCTTTTCCTTTCCTTAAGTTCCAAACAGAGTTAATACAATTCCTCTCCCCATCTTGCGAATCAACTCGCTAGACAAATCAAAATGGAGACATGGATTGCTAGACTGGTGGAGCTGGTTTTCTTGAGAATAGCTATCCATTTTAGCTAAAAAATGCAAATAAAGTGCCTGTTGTGCATGCTCTAAGAAGGGAGTTTGGTGATGGTTCCGGCCTACCAACAAAAAACAGTTTCCTACTTTCCTATAGTAGCATGTAGGAGAAAGCCTAAAAGGAAAACTATTGAGCATCGGCATAATAAAGTCATTACTCCTAACTACTCAAATTGATGGAAACAAAAATGCCAAAAACAGAATCATACGTCATGAGCTAACACCACTCTAACCCATTTGTCGTACAGAATTGTGTACAGCAATCCCCCAAGTAAAATAGCAAGAACTGAAAAAATTAGAGGCAGAGTTTACAAAATTTCGAGGCAACAACATTTTAACCAATTCCTAGTCCAACACAGCACTTGATACTTCCTATCCAATTCAGTACTAACTTCATACAAAATTAAGTAAATTTGTATGAGAAGCTATAGAACTCGATTTTTGAAGGTGAATCCAATAGTACTTGAAAGGGGTCAGGTTGCATAACTCACCCAAAAAAGACTAAGGGTGCCTTGGCTGCTTAGCAAACAAAATAAGCGGACCAATCATTCAAAGCTATGTGAAGGGATTGATAATCCCACCTCCTCCCCTAGGAAAATATAGTAACCCATATATTAATCAAGAGATTGATAATCTCGACAATCATTTCCCGAGCAAAACATGAGATAACTCAGAATTAGGCACAATTAGTCCTATCCCGGGTAGTTAATCCTCGAATCAAATGAGGCTAGCACTATCCATTAGTCAACGGATGGTCAACTAACGAAAGGGGGTGTAAGTTGTCATATACCCAAAAAGGAGGTCAATGCAGCTTTGAAAAAGTTAGGGGATGTCAGTGTATTTGTCATATGCCACAGGGAGGTTAGCGTAATTTACCGTCCGCTTTTGTTTCCCATTGAGAGAGAGAGTTTTGTAGAGGCCTCCTTTCAGTTTACCTTTCTTCTGTAAAGCTTCTTTTTTTAATTTTTAAACTTAAATATAATAAAAATTTTAATTTTAATTTTTTTTTCGCACTGTATAAAAGATTTCAATGAGATCTATCAAATAAGATTCATATTGGTAGAAAATTATTTGCATAAACACATAATTTCTGAGCTTGAAATTACCTTTTTTTTCAAAAAAATACTTTTTTCACAATCCGAAACACTGTCCATTCCCCGGATGCGGTGTTTTTTTACGGTAACCAAGAACTCTGATTAATACTTGGGTTGGCTTCAAAAACACCAGAAGGTGGTGTTTTCGTTAGCCGATAGCATTTTTTCCATTATATTCACAAGATAACATATAATGGTGTTTGCACGGGACAAAAAAAATTACATTGTTATTTTTTTCAATCTTGTGTATCGAACGGGCACACCACTAGTTAATAGAACAAAACTTTAATGTGCATTTTTTATTGTCTCGTGCGTCAAAAAATCACAACTCTAATTAGTAGAGTACATAATTTTAAAAAACATCAATATGGGTTTTGGAAAACAAAAGAAGTACGATTTTTATTTATCATCACTTTGTTACTCAACTCCATTCCATCTAAAAAAAATAAGGGGCGACTATCTTTAGCCTCGTATTTTCTCCCTTAACCTACTACATTTCCAAACCCTCAAACACATTTTTCATATAATATCATCATTTATCTTTTATTAACTACGAGTCTCTACGGTTGTAACTTTTCTTTTTAGTCATTTTTTCAAAACGTATAGCAAACGTGAAAAAAAAATCAGGAAATATGAAAGTGAAACAAAAGTTTAGGAAGAAGATGGCATAAATAATCTCTCGAAAAAATGACTCCTAAAATGAATGTAAAAATGGACACATAAGAGCATCTCCATCTCCAAATGAGAGCCATTTTGAGAGCCAAAGCCAAAAATAGGGGCCGTGGCCCTATTGGAATTTCAGCTGTTTTTTTTACATTTATTTACTTACTTTTTTTTACTGAGTCTCATCTTGTGCATTGCTCTTATTTTGTCAAATACAATATATGTGCTCCACTCATTCAAGTTTTGACCTTCAACCTCATGGAGTCAGGCCATAAGAGATATATCTCTTGTAAATCCCTTAGAGTGTCCACAATGCTATAATCAAAAATGAATAATCAAAAGTTGCCACATCAGCTTTTGGTTATTTATTTAAGAGATTGTTAAGCTTAATAATATTGAAGTCCACAATGGTTACTTCTAGTCCATAATCAAAATAAGAAGCCAAAGGCAATTTCACTTTCGCTTATTCCCTCTCTGCTCCCGCCTTTGGTTTCGCAATTTCACTTTTGATAAAAAAAATTTCCTAGTATTCCTGGAACCTAGCCTACCAAAGTATCACAAATCCACCACTCTCTTAATCTTCCAAGAAAAATAAGATGAGTTCTTGAATTTGGGAAAAAGTACAACGTTCTTCATATACTCAACCACATGGAGGAACGCAAAAGGAATAAAACAGAAATGGGAAAGAAAAGTGAATTACCTTAATTTAGCGATGATGGGTTGAACTGTTGTTGATCAAGAGGTATGAGTTTCATGGTTGGAGGAAAAGAAACAGGGGGAAAGAAGTTTTTTCCTGTTTGTGTTAACGGCACATTGAAGAGAAAAAGATTAAAAAAAGTCGCGTGAGATACCATAAATTGATGTTGTGTGGGATTCTCACATTTTGGTTATTGAAAAAATGTTTCTAGTTTTGATTATTCAAACCTCAAAATTTGATTATTTTTAAGCTGGTTGCTAAATTTGATTATAGCATTGTAAGCCTTATTTTGCACAACATTGTTAACTTTAAAAACTTTTTACTTTTGATTATAGCATTGTGGACACTCTTAGTCTCAATGTGGATGACCTGCATTTGATTGTATTGGGAAGGAGAAAAAATCAAGGTGCGCGTAAGTTGGCCATGACTACCAAAAAAAAGAGTGAATGATCCAATGACTAAGATTTATCCTAATTTGTGCTCTACATGATTCGGAAGCTAGGATTCACTTCTTGTGCTCATGTGTCATACACCACACACCCGGGCCCCGCCCCGCCCCCCACCCCCCCATAAATCCAACCATTGGAACGTATTCTCACATACCAAATAGCTCAGAAATGGAGTTTAAAAGGCATTTGGCATATATAGATAAAATAGTTTGTGTTTAAAAGTTAGTCAAAAAGAGTGGTTAGAAGTTAACTTGAGGTTTATGGCTTACATTTGGCTTTGTCGCCATTGGAGCGGTTTGGCCAAATTATAGTAAAAAAACATTGTAGTGAGTCAAATTATAGGTTTGTCTTTGAAAATTTGCCTCCAACCATTGGAGATGCTCCAAGAGAGTCTTCAATACATGCCCTAAAATTGTCATTTATAACGTGGTTTAAATTTTAGCTAGTGAATTTGTCAAAAAATCCTCTCTAATAGACTAGATAAAAAAGGTCAGAAACTTATCAATTGACTCCATACATTTGGCCATTTACGTACTTAGAGAGAACGAGTGACAAAGAGAAAAGATAGAAACTTTTGCTTAGTTTTGTTTTTGAAATATTTTTATTTTTCTTTAATACTATACATTTTGCCACATGAAAGTGTGTGCCATTTAAATTAGTACACATTTTAGCTATTCCATTGGAATATCATTCGCTCTACAACTAATTAATACTCAATGAATAGGTTCCAATTTTATCGAAATATAATCTACTCTCTAGCCATCACATTTCAATTCCAACCAAACCTTCATTTTCTTTGTTTTCCAAATTATTGGCTTCTTTACATAATTCAAAATGAAAAAAAAATAAAATCACTTTTGCTTCTTGATATGAAGATTCCACAAAAAAATATAAAAAAAAAAAAAATCTACATTTTCCTTTAACATAGGTCTAACTTCTGATTCAATATTTGTAATAATATGAAGGGAATGACTTCGGTGTCCCCGGTCATTTTGGGGACACCGTAACTTTTCGCATAATAAAACCATTAGGAGTATAACCAAAACCCATTACAAGCATAATAAAACCATAACAAGGCATAACAAAGCATAATTTGTTTGTTATGCCTTGGTTGGATTTGGTTATGCTTTGGTTGGTTTTTTGAATATTCCTTGATTATATCTTATTTGGATTTTGTTATGCCTGTAATGGGTTTTAGTTATACTCATAATGATAAAATTATGCCAAAAATTACGGTGTCCCCAAAATGATTGGGGACACCATAGCATCATCCTAATATGAAACGTTAGAAACATATTTGCAAATATTCTTCAATTCCCTCAACATGAAGCTGCCAAGGGACATGATGAGTCAAAACTTGAATATCGAATTGTGAATTCCCGATAAGTATTTTAGCTGAAATCACTTTCGGTTATTATACAAGTACTAACAATTTTTTTTATCAGAAAAAAGGGAATGACTTCGGTGTCCCTAGTTATTTTGGGGACACCGTAACTTTTGGCATAACAAAATCATTATGAGTATAACCAAAACCTATTATGAGCATAACCAAAACCATTATGAGCATAACAAAACCATAGTAAGGCATAACATTGTTTGTTATGCTTTGATTGGGTTTGGTTATGCCTTAGTTGGTTTTTTGGATATTCCTTGGTTATACCTTGTTTGGGTTCGGTTATGCATGTAATGGGTTTTAGTTATGCTCATAATGGTTTTGTTATGCCAAAAATTACAGTGTCCCCAAAATGACCGGGGACACCATAGCATCATCCCAGAAAAAAACGTTTCCATACCATTAAAAATAGGATGATGCTATGGTGTCCCCGGTCATTTTGGAGACATCGTAATTTTTGACATAACAGAACCCTTGCAAGCATAACAAAAATCATTACAAGTATAATAGAACCATAACATGGCATAACTAAAAACCAATCAAGGCATAACCAAAAATCAACCAAGGCATAACCAACCAAGTTATGCCTTGTTATGGTTTTGTTATGCTTATAATGGTTTTGGTTATGCTTGTAATGAATTTGGTTATGCTTATAATGGTTTTGTTATGCCAAAAGTTACGGTGTCCCTAAAATGACCGGGGACACCGAAGTCATTCCCTTAAAAAAATGATACAAAACAAACCTTGTAGTGATACACCAGGGAAGAGTCAAATTATATGTAAAGAGAGCAGATCAATTAGATGAAAGAGTGCTATTTACATAAAAATTCAACAAGTTACAAAATTCGTCCTTAATTGTGAGCTTATCGAGTTCCTTATGGGGAACTGGCGGTGTGGTAGTGCACTCCGGTGTAGTGTACACGGATTGTTGGTTCCCTCTCAGTTTTGAGGGTAATTTTGATAATCAATTGAAATGCAAGCATGGGCGGCTACACTAGGTTTTTTTTTTTATAATGGGCAAAAGTAACATTTTATTAGGGTTAAAAAATAAACTATAACTATATATTTTTTTCTGTATATTATGATTTTCACACTCTTTTTTTATTATGACACTATATTTTTTTGTCTTCTAGAGAAGCTTTTGTGTGCATTTTTTACTCTAAAAATAAGAGAATGAGTGCCATAATAAAAAAAAAGAGTGAGTAAAAATCATTTTCCTCTTATTTTTAGTACTGTATGCACTGGACCATTGGTACTAAGGGTCATCATTTAGTCCGAAGGCCCGCGACCCGCCCAAAGCCCAGTCGGCCCGCCGGGCTTTTACCCGGCCCGAGCCCGTAAAACAGGCGGGCTAGCTCAGCCTGTAGTTTGTAATGGACGGGCTCGGGCCTATGATTTTTTGCTCGGCCCGCCCGAAGGCCCGGCCCGACAGCCCGGACCGTGGTACCCATCCAAAAGCGCACCAACAGGCCCTCCTATTAGCCCAAAATCCCACAAAACCCTTTCTTTTTTCCCTTGGTTTAGTTTTGCCCAATGAAATTTAAGCCCGCCTGTGGGCCGGGCTTGGGCTTTAATTTGTGGTAGGTGGCTCGGCCCGCCCAAAAGAAAAAGTCCGAGCAGCCCGGCTCGTAGGTGGGCTTGAGTAGCGACTTGGTACGAAGCCAAAGTAAATTAAAATTAACCTAGATTTGTGAGTAAAGTAGATTATTGTGCTGTACGAAACAAAATAAATCAAGCCCAAAATACTTTCAGGCAAAGTAAATATCATAACAAAAATTCTAACCCCATAATGCAGGCGCCTTTGGTTCACATCTTACCCTAGCTGTCATAACAGGTTTCGGATTTATAAAAGCAGTTGTTGGTGGCCAAGAATCGAGAAGAAAGAGCTGCGGCAACGAAGGTGAAGGTCTCTCTCTCTCTCTCTTCTCGCGGTGTCTCTGTCGTCTTTGTCAGTATTTTTCATGGCTAGTTCCGAATTCGTTGAGGAGCGTTTCGGTAGGGTAGAGAGAGAAAGGGTTAAACGAGATAGAAAAGAGGTAGTTATTGTTGTTGATGATGATAGATGTAAGAGGAGCAGAAGTAGTAGTGAATGCAGCGATGATGGGGATACGAAACACACCAGTACGAGGACTGTGTCGTTTCAAGAAGCTGCTACTCTTAGGGCTTACCTTCCCCCTTTTAGGGTTTCGCGAATTTTGAAAGATGTGGAGGCCGACAAGAGCTCTGTTGAGTACCAGAGATTGTCTTGGGATGCTCTAAGGAAGAGTATTAACGGGCTGGTCAATAAAGTGAATGCAACCAATATTAAGAACATAATTCCTGAACTTTTTGTGGAGAATTTAGTTCGCGGTAGAGGTCTGTTTTGCCGAGCCTGTATCAAGTCTCAGATGGCCTCCCCTGGTTTCACGGACGTCTTTGCTGCTTTGGTTGCCGTGGTTAATACTAAGTTCCCACAAGTGGGTCATCTTTTGTCGAGAAGGTTAATTTTGCAGCTCAAGCGAGCTTACAAACGCAATGACAAGCCCCAACTATTAGCATCTGTTAAATTCGTGGCGCATCTTGTGAACCAGCGAGTGCTTCATGAGCTTGTGGCTTTGGAGCTGCTCACCCTTTTATTGGACAAACCTACTGATGACAGTGTGGAGGTAGCAGTGGGTTTCGTCACCGAATGTGGCTCAATTCTCCGAGATCTTTGCTCTCGTGGCTTGCATGCAATATTTGAGCGTTTTCGTGGGATTCTTCACGAAGGAGAAATTGGCAAAAGAGTTCAGTTTCTGATCGAGGGTTTATTCGCGATAAGAAAAGCCAGATTTCAGGGGTACCCAGCTGTTCGTAAAGAATTGGACCTTGTTGAGCAAGATGATCAGCTAACTCATGAAATCTCTCTACAGGAGGAGGAATTGGACCCCGAGAATGCTTTGGATGTCTTCAAACCGGCTGCCCAAGCTCTGGCAAACGAGGAACGCTACGAGCAACTGAATAAGACAATACTTGGTGACAAGTCTGAAGATGAAGCAGATTCTGTTGCGGGCTCGGGAGATGAGGATGGTGAAGACTCTGATATTGAAGAGGACGAGGAGCAGATGAAAATTAAGGACGAGACGGAGACAAATCTGGTAAACCTTCGGAGGACAATTTATCTAACGATTATGTCTGGTGTTGATTTCGAGGAAGCTGGCCACAAACTGTTGGAAATTAAACTGGAGCCTGGTCAAGAAATGGAACTGTGCATCATGCTTTTGGAATGCTGCAGTCAAGAGAGAACGTATCGGCGGTATTATGGCCTCTTGGGGCAGCGGTTCTGCATGATCAACAAGATCCACCAGGAAAATTTTGAGAAATGCTTTGTACAACAGTACTCTATGGTTCATCGCCTCGAGACTAATGAGCTGCGCAATGTGGCCAAGTTTTTTGCCCATTTACTTGGCACAGATGCTCTTCCTTGGCACATTTTGGCTTATATACGGTTGACTGAAGAGGACACTACTTCATCTTCCCGTATTTTCATCAAGATTCTCTTCCAAGAATTGTCAGAGCACCTTGGCATTCACGAGTTGAATGAACGTCTTTCTGACCCCACAATGCAGGACTACTTTGAGTCGATATTTCCCAAGGATAGTCCAAGGAATTCCAGGTTTTCCATCAACTTCTTCACTGCTGTGGGCCTTGGTGGCATTACGGAGTGCCTGCGAGAATAGGTGAAGAGCAACACTCCATGCCTTATCATGTAGCAATTTGTCAATAATAGTGCAATCTGATAGGGTGAAGCTCTGCAACTGTAGCCCTTACTGTGGAAGGCAGATTGTAATTTGTTTGTTTACCGCCGCTTTTCAGTGGCCTTTTATTAGAGACTTTGTAGAGCAGGGTTGGTTTTGTCCTTTCCTGGTAGTATGTGGCCGTGCTTTGGGTTTTAACCTAGATTCAGGTGTTACAGTTCTTTCTTTCTTGTTCTTACGGGGATATGATCAAAGCTTTTGAATATGACTTTCAATGTTGACATGCTTGGTTATGATTATAGTTCTCTGCTAGCGTATGCCTCATTTTTATGGTTATGTTTTGCTTGAATTATTGCAATTTTACGAGCCTGGAAATGAAAACTTTATGAGAGATGGGATCAAGATATCTATATCCTCTCGTGTGTGGGACTGTGGGGCGTGAGCCAACTTCACTGTTGGGTTCACACCAACGAGGGGTGTTTCCTTTATAGAAGTAATAGATACTGTAATAGACAGATGTGTAAAATCATTTGTGAATGTAGTGACCATTGGGGAGTTTTGGACAAGATATTTTTGCTTCACCATGTAGATATGTATTTCGTGCTTTATTGTTGATTGATATTTAGTATTCCAATTTCCAACTGTTGTTTGTGTTTAGTTCGCCGCCCAAACAAGGTTGATTTGTATTTGTTTTTTTGGGGTCAGTTTTCTGAATATATATGATCGAGATGGTGTGGACTCGATTGGATTGGACATTGCTGCAAACAGATTAGGTCTGGATCTATGTCTATACTCTGGTTCTCTCTTTACTTATTTTTCATTTTTACCCAAGTATTTTTGGTTACCTATTGTGTTTATTGAACCTATTCAATGTGGCAGATGTAGAAAGACGGCGCATTTACAACATTGCGATCAGTTTAGACAGTGTTGGCTTATGCTCTTTTTCATTTCGTTTGCTTCTGATTAGGGTTCTTTAATTAAGCTGAATTCTGTTACTCATTGGATTGATCAATTTCTGAGGTTTTGTCCAGAAAAGCGAAGAATCGTTACTTTTGGTGGGATTCCTTGGGCTTTAGATACGCTTAAAGTACTCAAATTTTGATCATTATATATCAAAAAGACCTAGAAATTGGGAGTGGAAGTTTCTGAATGTTACCCTATTTTGATTTGTTCCGGAAGAAGTATTGAATAAGAACTTGTCTACCCCAGTTCCAGCCATCAGATTGTTATGTATGGTACCTACTACCTAGGATCCAGTTTTTTGTGATTTTATTTTTTCGCTTACCCATTCTTTGGCCGCTGATGCTGAGTAAAGATGAGGCAAGCAAAAGAAACTTAAATGCTTGTAATAGTTGTTGGTATATTTTGTTCCAGGATTATGAAGAATTAGTATCAACTCAGAGTCTCAGACAATTGAACTAGTACTAGGTTCAGATTTATGGGGTACAAGCAAGATTTTATGAATCCGTTATGCCAATTTGATGAGTTCTTGATGTGCCGTTTCACTTGTGTTTGTGTTTAGATGACCCACTTTGTGTTTGGCTTCAAATGTTGGAGTGGTCAGAAAGAACTTCGAACTACTGCCCCAGTTTTTAACACATGGACAATCATGAGCAACGTTTTCGTGAAATATTTTCTTGTGAGGTACCCAACTCAACCTGGATGCTGCACACAATTGGAGATTCTTAAGTGCTTGTGTGTGTCTCTATGATTCTATTGGCAGAATGGAGTTTTATTATGCTTTTCATATTCTTCTCTGAATAGTCAATTTGAGCTTCTTGCAATAGGTTTCACATGACAATCGTGGTGCAGGGCTTCCGAATTCGAAAGCTGATAGGAAAGAGAAACCCTCGTTTCCCTCCAGGAATTGTCGGAGCACCTTGGGATTAGCCGGTTGAATTGATGTCTTTCTGATCCCACAATGCAGGACTATTTTGAGTCGATAATCCCCAAAGATAGTCTGAGGAGTTCCAGATTTCCCATCAATTTTTTCACTGCTGTGGGCCTTGGTGGCACTACGGAGAGCCTGCGAGAATACATGAAGAGCGTTCCATGTCTTATGATGTAGCAATTTGGAGATTATAGTGCCAATCTGATAGGGTGAAGCTCTGCAACTGTAGCCTTTTCTGTGGAAGGTAAATGGTTAGTTTATGGCTTTTTACAGGGCATTTCTATTGCAGGGTTAGTTTCATCCTTTCCTGGTAGTATCTAGCGGTGCTTTGGGTTTTATTGAGATTCAAGTGTTTCAGTTGCTTCTTGTTCTTCCAGTGATACCATCAAAGCTTTTGAATATGACTTTCAATATGATGGCAACAAGGACATTTCTATGTTATGATTTTTACTCTTTGTAAGTGCATGCCTTATTTTTGGTGGTTATGTTTTGCTTCAAGCATTGCCATTTTGGTGCTTTCTTCTGGAAAAAAGAAAAAAGAAGTGACTTGATTATTGTCCCGTCCTCCCCAGTGCCCATTGTCCCTTCCCTTGCTGACATCAATTCCTAAACCAGTTTTGACTTGTGGTTGCAAAACTGATCTCTGGTCTCATTTTTTGCAGCGAGTAATTCTGTGACTTGATCTCCAGCACAACCTTCAAAATACACCATAGCACACTTTCAAAGTTATCTATTTGCACATTCCGTTTCTGTGACTTGATCTTGCAGCACAGCATGAAAATAGATAGCATAGCACACGTTCAAAGTTATCTATTTGCACATTCCGTTTCTGTGGCTTGATCTTGCAGCACAGCATGAAAATAGATAGCATGATACACGTTCAAAGTTATCTATCTGCACATTCTATTTCTAAATTAGTTATACTAAAAGGTGGCTCCGATGTGGATAGGTTTGTACTCTTCTACATTGAATGATTGACTAATCTGGCCGCATGAACTTTTTTAACATGACACTGTTCCTATCCTATTAAACCATGAAAAGTATCAACTTGGGACGCTTTTCTCTTTCAGAGAAAAAAGATGATTAACTTGTGTGTTTCTTCAGGGAACTTCTGTGTTCTAAATGCTTGAAGATGCAATCAACTTGGGACGCATTTCTCTTCAGAGAAAAAAGATGATTAACTTGTGTGTTTCTTCAAGGAACTTCTGCGTTCTATATGCTTGAAGATGCAATCTAATTGTTCTCTGCAGACAAACATCCAGTTGTATACATATTTGCCTATTAATCACAAAAATGTGATTTCTTACTGTCAGTTTTCATTGCTTTAGAATATAATAATGTCTCACATTAGCTTGCACATCCAATCACCGTCTTGATTTGTGGTTGACAAACAATCGTGCCTGCACTTTGAATTTCATTTGACTGGTCAAATGAACAAACTTGATATACAGTTGCTAACTAAGAAGCACTGACACGTCTACTGGCCTCACGTATCTGCGTAAGACACGTGTCAGTCACGGAAATGACACGACACTCTCTGGACACGTCATACATGCCTAAATACTTGTCTGGCATTGTTACCATATTTCTTTACTCAGACACATAGTAGATTCTATAGGACACATTGGGGACACTCTTGGACATGCTAATGAAGGACTCATTAGAAGGCTAGAATTTAATTTTTAAAACTCGGTCCATGGTGAAAGTTTCCATGGATGTATAGTTCGTGTATACTTGGAGGGATATTTGATTTGTATCTACATGTTATGAATTTAAGTTTGATAGAGGTAATGTTTATAGCAAATCTATCTATAATATATGAATATGAATATGTTTTATATTCAGCGTGTCACCGAAATATGCGAGTGTCTAATTTTTCTTAAAATGACGTATCTGTGTCTCTATGTCGTGTCCGTATCCCGTATTGGGGTCCGTGCTTCTGAGGTTGTGAATGAAATGGAAGTTGTTTTAGTACTTTGACCAAACATTGATGGTGGTCATTACTAATCCTGAACATTGATGGTATCCTACCAAGATGCCTTTTGCACTTGTAATTGTAGTTAGCAATCTTGTTAGTTGAAGGGGAATCCTTTCAGGCGGGAAGATCTGTTAGGCTTAAAGGGAAGGTGTATATAGGTAGCGTGGAGGGGTGAAGAAGCGTATCGAGAGTATTGCAATGGCTTCTTAGAAAATAGTTGAACGAGGGTTTCTTTACTTTCCTAGTCTGTAACTCCATTGATTCACTAAAATTCCATGCTATTCTTTCATTTACTTTGATTTCCATTTCCACTTTTATCAACTGGTATCAGAGCCCTCTTTCCTCGGACTTCTTATCTGCCATGGCTATCGTATGAGAGCTCAGGAACAGCAAAAAACCGAAGGGGCTATTCGACAATCGAAGGTGAATTCATTGAGGAAAGCACAATCAATGAGGGAATTCAGTGATTTGATTGTAGCCATGAGTTTGAAGTATGATTAGAAAGGAAATACAAGTGAATTGATTATTGTCCCATCCTCCCCAATCCCATTCTACCTTCCATTACTGGACATTTAATCCTAACCCTGTTTTGACTAGCAGTCGCAAAACTGATCCCTGGTCTCATTTTTTGCAGCCAGTAATTTTGTGACTCAATCTCCCAGCACAACCTGAAAATAGGTGGCACACCTTCGAAGCTATCTATCTGCACATTCTGTTGCTGAATTGGTTATTCTAAAAGGTGGTTCCGATGAGGATAGGTTTGTATTCTTCTACAGTGAATGATTGACCAATTACATTCCGCCGCATGAACTCTTTTTTTTTTTTTATCATCTTTACACTGTTCCTCCATATCCGAGCAAACCATGAAAAGTATCAACCTGGGATGCATTTCTCTCCCAGAGAGAAAAATTGATTAACTTTTGTGTGTGTTTTTTGGGAACTTCTGCGTTCTAAATGCTTGAAGATGCACTCTAATTGAAGTTCTCGACAAACAAACATGTCTTTGCCAATCTAATTTCTCACATTAGACTGCGCACCCAATTGCGTGTCTTAATTTACAACCACTCATGTTCACACTGTGCATTTTGACTGGTCAAATGAACAAACTCTATATAAAGTTGCTAGTGAAATGTAAGTTGTTTTAGTAGTTTGACCAAACATTGATGGTAGCCTCATCGCTTATTCCAAACATTGATGTATCTTGCCAAGAGGCCTTTGGCCCAATGTCATCATGAGTGCATTTAGATGTCACTTGTCAGGAGTAAATAAGGTGGTGTTCTTTCTATTCCTATTGTGCTTACTTTTGCCAATCCAAAAAAAGACATTGATGGTATGCTAGAATTTTGAATTGTATCATTTTTACTGTGGAAGATTGTCCGATTAGATAAATATTTAGTTTGGTTCTTTAGAAATGGAAAATTACTATTATAGATGGTTTTTGGAATTCCAAAAGCGTGTCTAATTCCCCTTACCCCTTTGACAGACGCTTAGAGGTAAACTATGTATTAAAAGAACACAATATTGTATATAAGAGAGTTGGAAAGGTTTTCCAATGGCTTGTATTGTTGCCACATTTGTGCCGAAAAGGCCCCTGGTTTTACATAGGGCGTAGTAGTCGTGACTCGTGTAGGGACATTCTAGTCTTCTTACTCTATTAGCATTTGTGTTTTTTTTAGTAAAAGAGAGTACGTAATAGGGAAACTGAGAGTACGTGTATGGCTTACCATATTTTGCCCTTGCTATTTGGTTAAAGGGCATGATGGTGTTGTCAATCTTTTTTTTTGGAAACCGATAAGTCCAAGAAGCCAGATCTTTTTTTTTGGGATTGGTGCGACTAGATGGTCTTGTCATCATTGGCATTGTTTGGCTGGAGAAATCCTATTGGTGTACTAAAGACAGGTTTTGGGCCAATTTCCCTCTATTGGGTTTGGTTGAAGAGCAAGAGTTCAACAGTGTTGTAGTTGTGGTTTGTGTAGAGTCATTGCACAACTGAATAATGCTCCGAGCCTCTGACCATCTCGACCCTCTCGGCTTCAATCTCAGGCATTAGACCTCCTTTTGCCTTCCCTCTCCTTCGCACCAAGGGAAAGCTTTGAATCATGTGTGGACTGTAGATTGCAAGAAGCAAAAGAGGTATATCATTCTCAAAAAGAAGGAAAACCTAAAACAGCAGTCGTTTTGCATGTGTTCTTACAGACTTTTGTCATGGTGTACTATGTGTTTTTATTGTAGGTTCTTGACTGGCAAAATCTTCTAACTGTAAGGTCGGAAACCTTTTCTCCATTTAAAATGACAAAAAGGCTAGATTTCTTTCTTTGTGGGTTTGTTTCCGGTGAAAATATGGACCTTGATACGTTGATGAACTGTTTTGATCTTCGTCTTATTTTCTTTGTGCAATATTGTAGATGCTTTTGTCACATCTGTAGATTTCGAATAACGAAAAAGTTTTCTTTTGCCTGCAGTCAAATTTTTTAAAACTATACGAGCAAACAAAAGAAAACTAAATTCATGGCAGACTTTTTCAAATTCTTGCTTTTGTTTTTTGCTTCTTATGCTGCTATGCGTGCTTTGCCTGCAGAGATGCCACATCCGGTTGAGATTGACGCAGAGATTGCGGCAACAAGAGCGAAGAATCTCCCACCAGCCGTCCGATTCGAGGCCACAGACACCAGCGTCTGGATTCCTCCTCCACGCAATCCAATCCGACGTAAGCTCCTCCTCTCTTTTTCCAAGCCGTCTTAGATCGTCAGAACAGAGTCAGATGTTTGGAAAGAACAAAAGAAGAAGTCCAGTCCACCATCACCATATGATGGATGCTAAGGTTGCGAAAGACTTGAGTGCCGCGATTGTTGTGGAAAAGATCTTAGGTAGGACGAATTACGTTCATTTAGCCATGCTTCCGAAAGGGGAATGGCCAAAATGGCGCAGGATCCTGCGGTGGTAGTGGCCTTAACAATTATTCTCGTTGTTTTTGGGGCGGTGATAACAGGTATGTACTGGCCTTCCCTTTCATGAAGAGAAAATCAAATGACACCAAGATCCCAAAAAGTACGAAGATGACTTCTTTTCTGTGCAGTTTCGGCTCCGATTGTTTCTTCGGAAAACATTTACAATGTAAAATATTCTTTCGGTAAATAATTTAACCAAAAACTGTGACGCCGCGCCCCTAGAAGTTCTAGGTAGTGGTCGACCAGCCTGAGGGCGGTTGGGACCCGTGCGGGGCTGTTTGACCAGTGACCAGAGGGGCCAGCCGGGGTGGTCCCACATCGCTTGGCGAAGTGTAAGTTGTGTGGTATAAATAATTGATCATACTCTATCTTGTACAAGGCCTTTTAAAACCGTGATGGCGGGCCAAAGTGTATTGGAGCTTTGCAGTTAAGCGTACTCTTCCTAGAGCAATCCAGGGATGGTGACCTCACTGGAAAGTCTATGGGTTTTGGACGTCCAAAGTGGACAATATTGTACAAGGTTGGAGTGGGTCGTTACAAAAACAATCTTATTGTCTTTATTTTTGGGTGTTTGGTTGGCAAATAAAAATTAGTTTTTATTGAAACAGATATCCAATCTTTTAAAAAGAAAATTGACTTGAGTTGTAGTGGTTTTGCATAAACATAGCCACGAATACACACGGGTAAATACAAATGTAGACACACACGTGTATATATGGATATATGTACCTAGGTATATACATACTGACACAGAGAGCAAGTTTATGCATGAACTTTGTACTGTAAGACACATGATAATCAGTTCATGCAAATTTTGTCGAATTTCTGATTGACCAAAATTTTTTTTTTTGGTCGGGTATTGATTCCCAATGGTCCTCGTTTGATACTGTTCCCATGGAGAGATTGGTGCACGAGAAATGTGCTTTCATGGGTTGTCGGATATTGATCCCAAAAAATGTTGGGTTTCTTCAAAGAAAACATTCTCTGTGTAAATGTTTTTTGCACTTTTTATCCAAACAAACAAGGGAAAT
>BPLS01027048.1:0-15536 GCA_019656275.1 Rhododendron kiyosumense
CCATTTTTTCGATTTTTATTCGGCTTTGGGGTGCTTGCAGATATTTAAAGGCCGGTTATTAATTAGTCTAAAATAGTACGTGGATATATGGTTTCAACGTTGGTTTTCTCATTTAGTTGTTCTTTTGTTGTTGTAAATTTTGAGGATAACTAATTAGTTAGTAAGGCGTAGTTTAGACTAAATTAATTTATTTTTAGCCAATGATTTCTTTTCCTAGTAAGTGGTTGTTTTTTATTTTTTTATCAAAATGTCCAACTGTTTAAATTTGACTCAAAGAAAGAAATCAGAAGAAATTTTTGTAATTGTGCCACAATCCATTTACATAATTACTCGTTTGACTTCTCAAGTATTAGGCAGATTTACATAATTACTCGTTTGACTTCTCAAGTATTAAGCAACTACTGCTTGCCCGTGCCTACAGCACTACGCACTTCGGTAGTGCCGTAGGCACGTGCATATTTGTAATATATTTTTGTATTTTTATGCCAACGCTAGAAATTGAGCAGTGGGTAAAAAGAATCGATAACATTTTTGTAATATATTTGTAAGAGTGTGAGTATTTTTTTAAAAGAGTTGGAGAGCACACATTAGCCCTTAGATCAAATGAATCTCAACATTTCTTTCAATTTGTATTTGTGTGATCCTCACACCCTTGTATTTTGTTAGGTAGATTGTTAAAAAATATAGTATCAAATAAGGTGGAGTTAGAATGAAACTTGCAAAACTTCTAAAAAGGGAAAAAAAAAAAAAAGCTATAAAAATAAACTATTACTCCGTATTACTTTTGTTTATAGTGAACTTTTTTAAGCTTCTAATCAATTTTTTTTTTTGTTTCCTTTCATCATGATCGATGTTTAATACCAAAAATAATAATTTTGAGAGGAAAACTAACAAAAATTTTAAAAAGATAAAAATAATCCAATACATAAAGTTAGGTCAAATGGGGCCTAAGTTCTCTAAAAATGCAAATTATTATTTATTCCATTCTTCTTTTTGTAGTTACCTCGACATTCCTTCCTCATCAAATCTTTAAAATTAACTAGGGTAAATTTCACTTACCTCCCCTAAGGTTTCTGACAATTACAGACACCGCCTCAGGTTTCTAAAATTGCACTTACCTTCCTTGTTATAGTTAGGAGCTAAAAGGCTTTAACAGGGAAAGCAAATTTACCTTTGTGCCCCTTTGTTGACCTCCCCTAGGGTTTCTAATAATAATAGATACCTCCCCTAATATTCAATGGAATATTTATGTTGTCTTTATTTTTGCTAAGTATATTAATACCGTCTAAAATTTTATTTTAACATTCAAACAAAGTGAATCTATTTCTAAAGATATATCAATCATAAGTGTTTTTGAGCTTTAAAACGTCAAAAAAAATTGAATAAAGGCAAAGAATTACTTTTATCTTTAGTAAATTTTTTAAGATTTTGATCACAATTTTATTTTTTTAGATTCCTCTCATCGAGACAAACCTATAATTCAAAGCAACTAGAGAAAAAATGAAACCAAAATTAACAAAAGGACTTACACGACAATAAAAAACAAGACTTGTAATATTCTGATTCTTCTACTTTAAATTCTCACATTTTTAATTACTCACATATCAAGAACAAAATATTTAACATAGTCGTAAAAGAATTTAAACATTTATAAAAAAAAAATATTGAACGATAATAAATCCATAATTGAGGAACTAAGATGAAAATGCAAAAGAAAATGTTTATTAGCTAGGCATGCAATTGATTTAGTTTAGAGGAGCAGTTGATTATTTATAATATGTATTTACTAGCTAAATATTAAATTAGCATATAAGAAAAATAAACATTTAGGACAAGAATTTCAATTAACATGTATACCTATCATGATATTTGTAACTAAATACAAATAAAGGTATAAGTATTTACAAAAATCTTGAAACTTCATAAAAAAGAAAGGGAAACTAATTTCTTTTCACATATGTCTACAAATGTAATGGCTTCAAAAAAAAAAATTAAAATTTTTCCTATAGCTTCATCAAAACTTAGTATTGGTTCAGTTTAAGGATAAGAATAAATTTATATTAAATTATATTATATTATATTTTGAAATGGCTTAAACAAAACTATTGACTCAAGGGTAAAATGGGCAATATCATAGATTTAATGAATGATGTCATTAATTTTTGACATACTAATTACTTAGTGACGGTCACCTAACGGAGGGGAGGATCTGCAGCTGACAACTAAAGCAAATGAGAGGTAAGTGCAATTTTAAAAACCTAAGGAGAGGTGTCTGTAATTGTCAGAAACTCAGGGAAGGTAAGTGAAATTTACCCTTAAATTAAACTGCTACTTTGAAGAAGAATAGGAATGGAGGGAAAAGAATTTGGGTTCGAGAGGAGAACATGCATGGATAAGTCAATGTGGGTTGGGGAGGGAGAAGGAGGGGAGGATTATGTTTTCTTGTCTTCCCTTGTTCTCTAAAGTCTAGACATTCATGGATGCATATGACTACACACTTGTCACGCCCTCGATTTTCAACATAATTTAATATCACATTTCGATAAAAGATTCTCGCATAAGGTAAATAATACCCAAAATGATTTCCCACCTGTTCAACTTACAAACCAAATTCCCAAGTTTAAAGAATTACAACCTTGGCACCACGGCCCAAATTAACTTAAATACAAGCACAAGTGTTTAGAAAATTACAAACTTAAGTCAAAAGATAACTCAAAAGTGAATAGGTTACAAAGTCGTTTTCAACCGAAAGTAAGTCTATTACACAGATGAGAAAGTAACTAGTCAAATTAGCTTCCAAAAATCTTCATGTCGTATCACACCATAGCATGCAATCTACTGCTCGGCATCTAGACCTGAAAAGAAGGATTTTGTTGAGCTACACTAGCCCAGTAGAAATTTCTATACTCAAGCTATATGAACATGCGATGATGTACGAACCAAGAGTGAATGAGTGTCAATAAGCAATCACAAGGAACAAGGATTTACCACCAAGAACAGTCGGACCACGACTACAACATTCTAGACTCCTTATAAATATTCCTAACTATTCTCACATCAAACAAGCAACATTAAATAACTCGAATCAATCCACATCAACCAATATCCATTCCTCAATCATCTCATCGTTTCTCGTATGGTACCACAATCTTTCCCGTTTTCCACCTTGTTCATCATCAAACCCTTTTTCCAAAAAAAAAACTTCAAATTTTGATTTCCAAAACAATTTTTGGGAAAACTCAAGACCACTTTGGGTCAAACTCCGTTGATTCAAGTTTGAATGCCGGAATCCGTTGATTCGCTCAAGAATACCGGATCCGTTGATTCGCTCAAGAATACCGGAGGATTTTCAATAAAAATCCTCTTTTCAAACAAATTACTTTCTTTAATAAAATCTCAATAGAATCAACCTTTCATTCACTTTTTCAGCAGCTACAATCTTAGTTAACAAACAATCCAAATGTCAACATAAACTTCCATAGTCAACCATAATTCTCTTCATCAAGCGAGACATTCAACTGTTACCACCCCTCGCGTCACGTTGAATTCTCTCCACCTGGGTTTCCGCATTACCACACCTTGCGTTGCGGGCCCTCTAGAGTCTCCGCATTACCACACCTTGCGTTGCAGGACCCTCAATTCAAAATTTACAATTCACGTAAACATAAAAGCATTATCAAACCGTTTATAAGCAGACGTCACTTTCCAAGTCACATTCGTTCTTATATCATTACAACAATGTATACAAACACATAAGCACACCCCATTGCACATTGATAAATACTTTAAGTCCGCGTTGTTCCTCTAAATCTATTACATGGCCCTATGCTACGTACTGGACCCACAACGACCCCACGACACCATCGGCTAGTTTCGAAACGAGAATCTTATAGAACGAGTGTCAAAGGAACATAGTAGGATCAACAAGATGAAGCACGATAATATGAGTTAACTATTCTCTTCCGGACCACTAGGCAAATCCCTATCGACCAACCATGCACCGTACGATATACTTTATAACCGACGATATTCAATAACAACTCCACGGTACGTCCGTCAATCCACCAATCACTACGTCATGCTATAGCACTTAACAAGTCTATATCAATCAATGAGACATGCCGCAACATCTACTCCAATCAACCAAAGGCGAAAACAATGTACGAGTGTCCTAATCATTTAATTTTACACTTTACAAGCTACAACAAGAGCTTAAAGAGCTCGATTGGTCAATGATTCTTTCGAGGTACAAACAATCGAGTTTGGAAGTGATTTGAAGCTATTCAAAAGATGTTTGAAGTATTCGAGGTTCAAACGAGCACGAAAATGAACAAAGGAACCAAATCTGTCCGGAACAGAAAGGGGGTATTGATACCCCAGACGGCGGTATCAATACCTGGCCAGAATCTGGTCCAGAGAAGAGAGGGGTATCGATACCCCTTTTGAGGGTATCAATCCCACGGAACTTTTCTGCAGATTTTCAGCTTTTCAACAACGAAATTCCAACAACAACGACGAACCACAGCACGATCAAGGCACATAATCCACCCATAAACACATAGAGAGAGTAAGAAATCCCTACCTCAAGTGGTTTGAACGAGACCCAAGCGATTGGTCGAAGCCCAAGCGAGCCCGAGACCTCCAAAGCTCCGAAATCGACCAAGAACTTCCCTCCAAGCTTGACCCACGAAATTTTGAGCTCGAGAACGCGATTGGAGGGCCGAAGGGTGGTTGATCTTCAAGGTTCTTGAGGTCTTGGAGGAGTTTTTGGGTGAGAGGAGGAGAGAGAGGGATTTTTCGGTGGAGAGAGGGAGAAAGGGACGGTAGAGAGAGAAAGGAGAGGAGATATATAATCTCCTACACACACACCCACCATATATATACTCCTATATCTTTTAATCACACACCCACTCCCTCAAGATTCAATTCCCTCATTTCAATCCTTAATTCAAATAATCACTAAATAAACCTTTTTTTTTTTGCCAATTAATAAATATTTCAATAATTAAAAATTTTACGGGTCTCTACAACACTTGTGTGACTTTGTTTTTTCAAAAATACAAATGAATTGTAGGTTCCCCTTCTTCTTTTTTGAAAAGGGATCGGATCCTCTCCGGTCCCAATTTTGAGTCGGAAAAGATTGTCTAAATCTTGATCGCACATTGGGATAATCAATGATTTAAATTTTTTCAGAAATTCTTACCGGGAAGAGTCCTTGAACAAATCCAATCGATTGATTGCAACAATAGATGGTACAGATTTGAACGGTCTAAGAGCTCTAGTTAGCACAAAGCAGTTGTATGTACCTTTTGATTTTGAAAGGGAAGTTTGGAATTTGAGTTCATGTTAGAAGCATTGATGGCATTCTATTTCTAAGCCAATTTAGTAACATAATGTTTGAATTAAACTAATTGTTTGGACCTATTCCTTTGGAATTTTTGTTAGTTTTGTGCTAATTTTTGTTTTTCACTTTTTGATTCGTGTTAATGAGCAGAATCTAATAATTAATTCAAAAAATTATAATAAAAAGTAAAAAATAATAAAAGATAGTAAAAATTTCTTCTAAATTAGTTGTCATTTGAATTTTTTCAACTTTAGTCCATTTTTTCTTAGCTTCTTGGTTTTTTTCGGCGAGAGGAATCGAAACTGGGATATGTTAATTAAGCCATAATAACATATGGATATGACTATTCTAGGATTAGTTTGCTATCTACATGGTGTTGACTCTAGAGCAAGGAGCGGACTACGTATGTACATAGTGTGGTAGTAGAAGTATTGAATGATACATAGCGAGATTAGGTGTTGCGACCGTAAATTTTTTTAAATTATTTTTTGGTGCTAGAGATCTGAAATAGCCATAGCAACCGGCCAAATATCGTGTAAAAAGCGAAACATAGCAGGAATCAATCGATACGAGTTTCAATTTTGGATAGTGCCAGTATAGCAGGGTGTAGCGATACCGAAGGACCAAAAAACCGTTACGCAATAGCCAATACGCTACTTAGCGAGGCTACGTAGTGATCCAGATATAAATCTTGGCTCTGGAGAGCGTCCCCCTACATGAGAGATACGGCTTGAGAAGTGGGGGGAGTCCCACCTCAGATTATCGACAGCCCAAAACGTCTTCGACGCTGGTGACCTGATCCTAGGTGTGCCAAAGCATTTATGGCTGAGTGATAAAGAATAGAGAGTGTCCGAAATAGAGGTTTTGTATTTTGTATATTTCGGAGGTGTTTCCGGTAGTGAAAATTTTGTAAATTTTAATTTGTAGTTGAGAAGTTGTTAGATGTTTTCGGTAGTGAATAAATTGTTAAGAAATGTCAAGTTATTTCTGGTAGTGAATAAGTTGTTGATGAGTTTGTGCGTTGAGTTACTGTTGTAAAAAAGTTTTTGTTGACAACTTTTTTTTGTTAGTGGAAACGAGATGATAAAATGCTAAAAGTTTTTTATTAGTGAAAATAAAATGGTAAAATATCTTAAGTTTTTAGTTTTTTTAGTTAGTGGAAACACCGCCGAAGTGATTTATATACATAGAAAATGTCCTGTAAAAAATTTGTGTGATTTCTCTGAATCTGCCTCAGATTCTTTACCATTTTCTTAACCATCCCTACATCGTAGCATGGTTAATGGCCTCAAATATCTTAACATTACTATACCAGATCGACCTAGTTTTAATTTGTTGTTGATCAAGCCCGCCACTATATTAAAGCGTCCAACTCAGAATGAATTGGCAGTTTTTTTTTCCTTCATTCGTTAGATATCTAGCCTATTCCTAAGAAGATGTAAAAGGGGTACCGCTAAGCGGCATTTGAATAGGACAAGCCTAAAAGGCATCAACCACCACACCAAACACTCATGCGTCTAACGAGAATTGAACTCTCATCTTTCATGTGGTAGAGGCGAGGAGGTGTTATAGGGCTACAGGCCCGTTAGCAATTGGCAATAAGAAGAGAGATCTTAAATGTTAATATATGATAATCTATTCCTTTCTCAAGCAATGTGCGGGACTATGTTTCCTTAACATCCCCTTTTACGGGCAAGCGTTTAAGGTCTGTCATGTGAAGGGTCGTCATGGGAAGGGGTGTGTTGAGAATATATATTACATAATAAAGTTGTCACTCTTTCAATAGCTTAAACTCTTAGATGAGTTGGTAGCTAACAGTCTCATATGGTATAAGAGCAGCTAGTAGATCCTGTGTTTGGAATCTCATCGCCTACCTAATGATGAAAATTTACCCTTATTTAGCCCACTAATGAATGGGAGATCCTGGCTGCACATGAGAGGGTGTGTTGAGAATATAAATAATAAAGTTGCCCCTCTCTCTAACAGCTTAATGTTTTAAGAGTTTGTGGTTAACAATCTAATACACCACATTAGTCTGCTACGGTTGGTCATATTCAGAGTGCGCGGAGAAGCTACTTTGCTATGCTAAAGGCACATAGGATCATGCCCGGGTCCTTCTAAGCTTAATGCCTTTTTTCTAATTCAGATTGGGTTGGTGGTGTCAGGGGATCGCAAGTCCATTCCAGGTTATTGTGCATTTCCTAGAAAGAATCAAATTTCTTAGTCAGCCAAGAAACAATTAATTGATTCTCGATCCTCAACTGCAGATGAGTATAGATCATTAGCTCATACAGTAGAAACTAGTACTTGGTTCCAAATGCACATCTCCGGTCTTATGGTGTGACAATATTTCTGCCCTGCTCTTGCCTGCAATATTCCTATTTGCCATGCCAGGTCCAAGCATATATAATGTTGTGGAGTATCACTTAATTAGAGAGAAAGTAGCTGCCAATTAATTAAAATCATTAGTCTTTGCCATCTGCCAACCAAGGATCGACAAATAGCAGACATTTTCACTTAACCTTTATCTGTTGCCCTTTCATAATTATCTCGAAGACAAGCTATTGGTCAAAGCAATCCCCACTAGCTTGAGGGGGGATGTAAAGGATATCAAGTTGAAGACAGAGGATTTAGGAAATGAATCCACTGGCTTGAGACCTAGCTGGAGCTGCACCTATATTCATCTGCAACACCACCACCTTAGTCAATCCATTGTACGTGTAACTAATCTACCTATTTTGTTAGTGCAGGTCAACGAAAGGTAGTGTAGGATGATCAGGAGTTAGATCTCATTCATGTTTAAATATGGTGTGACAATGTTATTATGAAGTAATCAAAGTCGGTAACTGATAAGCTCTAATACTAGTGTAAATAAATAGGACTTATCCCTCTCATTTTGTTGCACACACGCATATACTTGCTTGATTTGATTGATATTGCGCAAATGTGTCTTTTGTTAGTTAAAGGTAAATCGTGAGAATAAAATGCATTTGGAACTTTTGGATAGCTCCCAAGGCCGCACGGTGTTTTGTTGCCGGGTCCAAAGAGTATTTGGAAGAAGTGTTGAAGGGCACTTGGGACAACCAAGGGTGAAGTGATCAACGCTAGAGCGAAAGCAAGAATTTTCCAAGTGGTTCCGGAAGCGCCAAAAACTTAGTTTCGGAAGCATTTGATCAGTCCACTTCAGTTCCGGAACCTCTTAAAACTCAGTTCCAGAACCTCCTGGCAGATTTCGAGCAATTTTTTGCCTGACCATGTATTAACTTAGGGTCATTTTGTATGACAATTTTAGGAGCTATAAATACTAGAAATGCCCAGATTTTAGGTTATCTCCCATTTTACTTTTGTCTATACATATCTACCTGCCTCTAAGGTTTAGCTCTCAAAAATTCATTATTAGGAGCTTTGGTTTGTAGTTTCTTCTTGCATTCTCCTTCAAATTATGTAAATATTCTTGATTTCAATACATGGTTTAGCTGTTAATTTCATTTTTCTACATGTTTCTAACAATTTCTTCATATTTTTTGGTTAGTTCATCTCTACTATAGGAGTAGCCTCATAGGGTTGGTCATTAGATTTCTCTCGTCATGACAAAACAATAATTCACAAAAAATTGACGAAAAATTAACAAATGGAAAAAAAAAATTGAATAAGGACAAAAAAAATAAGCCATTTGGCTTATTAAGCCAAACTTGCTATGTTCGGCTAAAAAAGCCACGATGAATTATTTTTGTCCTTATTTGAAATTTTATCGCATTTATTAGTTTTTCGTTAAGTTTTTTGAGGATTATTGCTTCTTTATGATGAAAGGATCTAAAAAGTAAAAAATTAGGATCAAAACCCAATTTTTTTAATAAAGACAAAAAAAATTGGCTTATTTTTTTCTTTATTCAAAAAAATTGAGTTTTGGTCATAATTTTTATTTTTTAGATTCTTTTCGTCATGACAAAGCAATAATCCTCAAAAAATTGATAAAAAACTAACAAATGCAATTTTTTTAAATAATGATAAAAAATAATTCAGAGTGGCTTTTTTAGCCGAACAACATATGGTGGGGTAGAATGAAAGGACAATAAGCTAGCCGCTAATTGTTTACACAAGTTTTTTTTTCCCTTTAGAGTAGAACTATGCTTTACACCCTTCGGCTTTAATTTATACAAAACTAATGAGTTATATTAATATAACTTATAACTTAATAATTTATAATTACAGGTAAAATTATTTACTAAATACTAAATACATATTTATTTATGTTTATGTGTATAAATAAAAATATCTCATGGTCCAGTTCGGTTAATCCAATGCTAAACCAAAAAAATCATGGACCAAATTATATGTCACCGTTTTCTAATTTTTGTAGCCGTATTTGGACCATTAATCCATAGATAGGGACCCAAAATGGTTTGGTTCAATTTCGTGGTTGACCAAATTTTTTATGTAGTCCTATTCAGGACCCACAGAAATAACATCTTTAGCTAAACCACTGAGTATATATCTATCACCCACAATTTGCTACTCTCCCTACTTTTTTTTTTATTTAATTTTTTATATATAACTGTGCTTTTGGTATTAGCTAGACAATTGAAATACTACAAGATTCCACCTGTATAAACCCAAGTGGTAACTCAAGTGGCAATAGAGATGAGCAGTAAATCCAGGCATCTTAAGTTTTAAATTTGGGTAACCTCTTAATTGGGTCCAGACTGTAAGAGATAATTTATCTCTTGTGAATTCTCTAGTCCCGATGTGGATAACAAACTTTTGACCAGATCGGAGAAAGAAATAGCCGTGGTGTGCATAAACTAGCCCCGATTGGTCTTAAATATTAGATCCACCTGGACGAATGTACATTAATAATAATACCATTGGCCTTAATTAGACCCTCTTGATATTAATAATCAAATTAAGGGTAATGGTTTATGACTTTGGAGAGGCAACTTAATTCTTTTTATGAGATTCAATGCATCTATCGCTAAAAGCATGGATGTTGAGATAAGCTAACTAGGGAATTATTCTTACCAAAATCTAACCATAGTCCTCCCTACTTTACTATAGAAAAATCGTTTTCTCATCAACTTGACTGGAAAATAATAATTTTTAAAAAAAAAACCTAATACACTATATCTAACTTTTCATGGAAGTTGAATGTACTTTCTCCGGTCATTTTCTGGTACTAGCCAGAATGGTTTTTCTATTATGAGCCAAATTATTTGTAGTACAGATCCTGAAGGAAAGATTTTCCATGAAAATCATTTCGATAATCGAATCAGTAATAAAATGGACGGCTAGTATGATGCTGAGAATAACCGTCTAGTCTCATAAAAAGAAAAATTGTAATCACCATTTGATAAAAATCGATAAAAATTGTTATCCCTATTTGATAAAAGTAGATATCTAATGAAACTGATTTTTATGTACGGTGACATAAGTCCATTTAGGATTCGAGATGGTATATATGAGGTACTGAGTTCATATATATTGTAATTAATAGGCAAATTCGTACAATTATCAGACTCCTTACGGAATTGGTGACAAATTGAATCACATAATGAACTTGATTCTAGAGGTTATTCTTTGCTTTAGGAGCAATGCTCATCCGATACCTTTCACAAAAGTGAGTGGCGTTCAATGCAAGCATGTGGAGTTCTGCGAAATCTATTCTTCACATTATTATTGAAAAGTGGAACTTAATTATTGATCATATATTGAATACTTATCTTTTCATTCTTACATTCAAAAAATCCTAACATCTTAATTAAATTGCAACTTTCTACTCCTCACTCCAACTTTTCATTTATTATGACCCATTTCTTACCTTACCTACCAATACGGAACACGATAAATTCATCGTACTTGATGGTAAATTTTCATATGTGTTTGCGGTTTTATGACAAATTCATGGCATGGATACGATATTTCACGGTCGACTGCGTCAAATTCATAACGTAAACTAAAATTTTAGACAAATTAATTAACTTAATTTTTATATACGAACTATTTAAAATTGGAGCTCTCAAAAGTAGTCAAAATTGGGGCTTAAAGCCATGCATGGCTTTGTAGGGGTGTAATCCCAATGGGGGTGTGTACAGCTGTGCTACCATGCTACAAGTGGAAGGTTGAATAATAAGTCAAGCTAGCTGCCTACCCGGCTACCCTAATAAACACAAACAAAAATGTAATCTAGGGCAGTGTACCCTTCTGGGTGGAGGTCTGCCCCTATTAAACCCTAAAAACACCATTCAATTTTGATTGTTAGTCCTGATACAGATGTATGTGTAGCTGGCCCATAGAAAACCTCGGCGGTTTTTCTTTTCAAAATAACTAGACCACACGTAATTTTTGAATAAAATACAAGAATTGCTTTTGAATGAAAGAAATGTTTTTGAAAATAATTTATCGTGTTTGGCTAGTTTACGCATAACTCGACAAATTTTCAAAAATCAATTTTTTTGTCCACTAACGGAATGCAGCCAAAATTGAATCAAAGCTTCTATGTGGAGAACTTTAATCATCAGACCAACCGGGCCAGGGTCGGCTTGCCCTTAAGACAAGTGAGGCATGGGCTTTTGGCCCCGCACTTAGGAAGGCCGCATAGTTTTGTAGATACTATGTATGGAAACAAAATGAATAACAATTTTCATACTCTTTTTTATAATAACACTTTTTTTTAATCTTTATGTGATTTGAATTTAGACTTACGCCCTTTCAAGTGTGAAAGAAAATGCAAAGCGAAAGATTAATTTTATAAATTCACATCACAAGAAGGACAAAAAAAAAAGTGTGGTCACAAAAAGAAGGACCGTGAAAGTTAATTATCAAACAAAATTCTTTCCGTAACTATATAATGAAGTAGGTCCCCAATTAATGCTAGGCAAACAAAAAAAGTAGTACAAAGGAGTTGCGTGGAGAGAGAGAGAGAGAGAGAGAGAGAGGACCCCAGATAATGGGGAAAAAAAGGATTTAAAGAAGTTCAGTTTTGGTTTAGGGAGAGATATCAATTTAAAGTCTTTTAAGGCAGTCCAACGTATGCTCTTAAAAAAAAAAAAAAACCCAGTCCTGCGGCTCCATTTTTTAATCTTTATGTGTGAATTTTTTCGGTGTTACACTAATTTTCACAACTTTTTGATGTAGAGCGGGACGTTTTTTGCAACTTTTTGATGTAGAGCAGGTCATTGTTTCAACGCTGTTTAGCCTTCTAAAAGGCCTATTTTGCCGTTTATAGTAATATTTAGATTTCTAATAACTTTTGATAGGGTT
Organism: Rhododendron kiyosumense; assembly: GCA_019656275.1. Lineage (NCBI taxonomy): Eukaryota > Viridiplantae > Streptophyta > Magnoliopsida > Ericales > Ericaceae > Rhododendron > Rhododendron kiyosumense. Next base: position 12,602 of record BPLS01027048.1, read on the forward strand.
TTAGTTGCCATCTGTTTTGGTAACCTTTTTTTTTTTTTTTAGCTTTTGATTTCCTAGTCAAACTAAAATTTTCAATTTTTTTTGTAATGTTAGTATTTCCTTTGATTAGGGTTTGATTAGCGGCCCTAATTGTTTCCTAAGTTGTCTACTGTTTCTTTTACCATATTTGTATTCATTCTAAGTTTAGGGCAGGATGAGTTTGTTATTGAATTAAAAAAAAGCGAGATTTGTCTCATTATTTTGTGTTTGAAAAGTACGTCTATTTCATACTTGTTTGTGTTTTGTTCTTGCAAACAGTTCGTAAAACGAGGCTGCATTACTTCACTTTTGTTTTGTTGAGCTTCCTGTCATAATTTTTGGGATTAATCATTTGTCTCAATGAGAGAAATCGAAAAAATATAAAAATGTGAACAAATGTTAAAAAGAATTCTTATAAGACAACATGACTTTAGACAAAAAAAGACTGCTGTTTGGTATTTCTTTTCTCTTTAATAAACTTTTTTTGCTCTTGGTAATAATTTTTTACTTTTTAGACTCCTTATGTCGAGATGGATAGTAATCCAAAAATAAAACGCAAATTTAATAAAAATTCAGAAAAGACAAATAAATCACACAAAATAAAAAAATATATACTTTATTTTTTACAAGAATGGAGCCAACGTATATTTCGTACATCTTCCCACCGACCTACCTCATTAATTGCTTTAAAAAAAGAAATCACATACAATAAGTAGAGAAAAGTAGATGAAGGAGCCGGCCCCGTCCCTTAAAGTAAATAAGTATTTATTTGAATTTTTTAAATTAAAAATAATGTATTTTGAAAGAATGATCAATTTCGTAAAAAGAAAATAAGTACTTAAAAATAAGAATTTTAGCGATACGAGACCTAATAGTAATAGTTTTGAAAAAAAAACTTAATAGTAAATAGTTGAAAAAATAACTTTTTAGGGACCATATATTATATGCCAGGAGATAACGGTTAGTTCTGAAAATTCAAAACGAACTTGTCAATTTTACCCACAGCCCCTCTGATCTGTCAAAATTGAAAATAACAAAATAGGTAAAATCCTCTTTGCAAAAAGACAAATTTTATAAAAGGATAAAGCCCAAAAGACCAAGAAGATAGCCTTGGAACAGAAATTACAAAATTCTTGCCAAAACTATGGCCACCAGAAAATCTAACTGCTCACAACGAAAAGAAAAGCAACAAAACACCGAACCCTTCTAGGTGTCTACTCTGAATTGGATCCCCCAGGCCTGACAAACAGCAGCATCAAAATCAGAATGTATGGAAAGATCAACGTTGTCGTAAGAAAGATTAAAAGGTGGATTTAGTCAGTCATACTATCAACAGAACCAATTTGGTAGCAAAACTTGGCCGTTTTAATTGTTTCGAGGCGGCCGTAGACCAACCTCGATCACGTCAAAGTTCAACTAAAGATGGTTTTTTGCCTAAACACCTTTCACACCCAATAAAAGTTCAAGATGTTAAGATCCTTCAAAATAAAATCATTACAATCAACGCCGACTGTGATAATTTTGCTACAAACCCCTTCAACCCATACTCATTCCGAATCCAACACAGAAATAACAACAGGGATTTACATACGAAGCTTGGAGAGAGAGAGAGAGGGAGAGAGAGAGAGAGAGAACAAAATCTAGACAGAATAGGAAGCAACATTGGGTACTTTAGAAGCAGAAAAAAAGAAAAACACTACTAAGAGTGCCATTATCAAGAACGGGATAACGAGAAGCGTCGTAGGAGGCGGAGGAAGCGGCGCCGGCAAAACCAGCGGCACCACCAGCAGCGACACCGTTAACGCCACCATTAAAACCACCGACTTGAAACCGCAGTGGCTTGACATCAACCCACCTGGCAAAGAAATTGAAGTGCGCGTGAGCTGGTCCGAACCGCTGAGTTCCGATCCGTAAAATGAGCCAATGACAACCGCTCGTTGATTAAACTCGTAACAAATCATCATCTTGCACCATCTCAGTATCACGGAAACATAGACGCGCGGTGATGATACATTTATATCCTCATACAGATGTATGCGGGTATGCGTACAGGCAAAGGTAGAGAGAGAGAGAGAGAGGAGGTGGGTTGGGGGTGTGGGTGTGGGGGTTTGAATTGGCAAACGAAATGAATGTGCAGGAGGAAATGAGTGAGGAGGTGAGCTTTTCTTCTTGTTATGTGTTTTTGGTTGGTAGGAGACTGGGAGAAATCTTGTTCGTAACGTCAAAACTGAGACGTCAGTTCCAGACCCACCAAAAGTAAATTGTTCGAATCATGGGCTATATACATCGTACCTAAGGATATTTTGGTAATTATACTGAACACCTTCTGTACTTAAATTGGATTTTTTCTAAAAACAAAAAGTCAAAATTTAAGATTGTCCCCAACTTGGCTCTGGCCCTTCTATAAAAAGTTCATATGCAGGTGAGAATGAAAATCAAACACAAATTGTTTTTTTTTTTTTTTTAATATGGAGGAATTTACGTGTATCTCAATTTAATTGTACGGGCCAATTCCACCTTTTACTAATTGGGCCTCAACTAAAGTTGATACAAAACTTTGTATGAACTGGCTTCATACAAATATATGGCTAGCTATTAAAGCTCCGTTTGATAACAGTGATAGATGGATGTGATTCGTAAGAAGATGGGATTAGGATTAAGATTCGTAAGAAGATGAGATTAGTAATAAGAAGGGATTGATAATGAGTATGTTTGTTTGGGATAGGATTAGATGATGAGATTATTAATATCATGTTTGTTTGAGATGAGATTAGATGATGGGATTGGATTAATGAAGATGAGATTAGTAATAAGAAGGGATTGATAATGAGTATGTTTGTTTGGGATAGGATTAGATGATGAGATTATTAATATCATGTTTGTTTGAGATGAGATTAGATGATGGGATTGGATTAAT